>CAOLHI010006121.1:0-41751 GCA_948474755.1 Ctenosaura bakeri | reverse complement strand
GATATTTGCTCAACTTGGGGCAAACATGCTAATCTCCTCAAATCAGCTTCTCAGGGGCTGAGGACCCTTTGTCTACTGTGGGTTTGCACAGCTTGAGATCTCCTGGGGTTCCTTGACTGTTGATTTTACTGGCCTGACCTGGTTTTTGATTGTTTGACCGTTGCTGCCTACGTGCCCATCCGGGTGACCTCTCAGGCACATTGAATCATATTTTAATATCAAAATTGTAGCCCTTGGGACAGGGTTTACCAGTGAGATAACAACACCCATTCCTTAAGTGTGTAAAACAGGCATGTGGATTAGGGAGCCATGTTGGCCACCCCAGGGGACCTTGGCGGGCCACACCTCTTGCAAAGAAAAGCAAGACAACATATCCTTTCCAAACTTATCTAGGGCTTGTTCTTGGCTGGTCAAATCAGGGACAGATGTGAAACTGTTGGTTTGGGAGCCATCACCTGCAAAACAATTTTGGAAAAATATTTTCTCTGAAATGACCCCTTCCCCCATTCCTTGGGCTGAGCAACTTTCTCTTGGGGAAAAAAAAAAATACTGCTCTGGGCCTAAAATAGGGCAAAATTGCAAAATTGCTTCTAGGGAACATTTGTGGTCAAAGTAAATGTTTCAAAATGTTTGTGCTTAGAAAATGGAGAAGATGCTGTGGGGCCATTCTCCAACCCATTCTAAAACCACCCAGGGATTTAGATGTGTAAGAAATAATCTTCTCCCATGTAGACCATTCTATGCTATTTGTTCTCTATCAGACTTTATGGAACTCTTTCACGTGAAGTTTAGAGGATATTTATGAGGGCTTTTTCAATTGTGGCACAAATACAATGCAATGCCTTCTTCAGGAAGGCACACTAAGCTTGTGCATTACATGAATTCTGACCTTTGGCTAAATCTTACCTTTTTGACTTATTCCTTGGGCTGAACTAGAATTTTCTTCTTTGTTTGTTTGTTTTTGATTTGGCGTTTGGTTCTTATTTTGTCTTATTGTCTGCCATGGACTTTTCTCTTTTTGCTATAATGTTCTGCTAGATTTGGTTATTAGTGCTACCTCACTCTTTCACTCTTGATGGTTTCTTTCCCTATTCTCCGTTTCGGAAATCAGAAAAACATCTTTAATAACTGAAAAAATCTAGAATATAGATTTGAATTGCAGAAAGCCAAACTGGGACAAGATTATCCTGTCTTCTGCACAAGATAAATTTTGGAGGCTATATTTGAAAGTTCCTGATGTTAATTATGAAAGCATTGTTGTTGTCGTCATCATCATTGATTTTAAAGTTCAGCATATGTTACTGACTGGAGTTTTATCTGTCGGTGATCCAGATTTTGTTCACAAATTTTAGAATAGTCAGATAATCCCTAACTGATTCCAAGGTTTCTTGAACAGAACTATTATTATTGGGTAGAGGTATTATATATTGAGTAAAATCAACAACAGCAAAAACATTTTCTTTCATCTAATTTGCTCATGGAGTTCTATATGGTTCCCATCATCTTCATTTTATTTTAACAACAGTCTTGGGAGGTAGGTCAGGCTGAGAGGAAATTGGCTCAAGGTCACCTAGTGAGCTTCATGGCTTGAATCCTGAGCTCCAACGCCTGGTGCAATACTTTAACCATCACATCACACCAGTAGCACTCAGCTGATGCAAGAAACAGAAGGACAGAAGATATGTTTTATTGCAATATTTTACTTTATGGGGATGTAGTTCAATGTGATTAGCCTTTTGTTTCTGTATGGAGCCCCTTTATATGAGAAGGGAATAGCTTGGGTGAACTGAGAGAAAATAAAAAGCAGATTGCTTAGCCAGATTGCTTAGCCACAGGAGGTCAGAAAGTCACATTCTGAAAGAAAGAATGATAAGGGGAGGGGAGAGAGAAAAAGAAAAAAATAGAGATAGGAGAGTGGCTAAATATATGGATGCATAGTTTTGGATGCCAGCTGCCCAAGTGCAGCAGCATCAAAAGGAAGTGAAATAAAATGAAGACACATCAAGGTTATGGGGAAGGAATGCAACTCAGTTTCAGTACTGAATAGAAAGCAAAGCTGAGAGATATGAGAAATTGTGTTCCTCCCAAAGTAACATTTCCATTCCTGCATCCAGTCTGGCATACTGCTTCACATTATAGCAATAGCATTTATTTCTATACCGCTTATCAACTGAGTGTTATCTAAGCGGTTTACAATGTATTTTAGCTAATTGCCCCCAACAAGCTGGGTACTCATTTTACCGACCTGCGGAAGGATGGAAGGCTGAGTCAACCTTGGAGCTGGGCAGGATCGAACTCACAACCTTGTGGTTGCAGTACTAGCATTTAACCACTGTGCCACTGGGGCTCCTTGGAGCCTTTGTGGTGCCAGTCCCCAAGAGGTCTCTTCCCTAACTTGAAATGGAACATCCAAGAAAGTCAGTTCTGAGCACCTCATTTCAAGAAGGATATTGACAAGCTGGAGTGTGTCCAGAGGAAGGTGACCAAAATGGTGAAGGGTGTGGAAGCCATGCCTTATGAGGAACAGCTTAGGGAACTGGTATGCTTAGTCTGCAGAAGAGAAGGTTAAGCGGGGACATGATAGCCATGTTTAAATATTTGAAGGAATGTCATGTTGAGGAAGGAGCAAGCTTGTTTTCCATTGCTCCAGAGGCTAGGACAAGGAGCAATGGATTCAAACTATGGGAATAGAAATTCCACTTAAATCTCAGGAAGAACTTCCTGACAGTCAGAGCTGTTTGGCAGTGGAATGTGCTGCCTCAGAGTGTGGTGGAATCTCCTTCTTTGGAGGTTTTTACACAGAAGCTGGATGGCCATCTGTTGGCAATACTTTGATGTGTGTGTTCCTGCCTGGCAGGGGATTGGACTGGATGGTTCCTGTGGTCCCTTCCCACTCTATGATTCTATGATCAAGCGGTATCCTTCACCTCTGTTAATGAGGTGAAAGGAGCTGTCCAAAATGGTGAAGAGTAGGGTTCAGTACCTTGGATAGCTCCTTTAAAATTGAAAACCTGGAACAGATTCACTGCTCCATTTTCATTCGAGTGATCAGCTATTTCTGAAGGCCGGATAGTTTTCTTCTGGGCACAGAAATGGCAATGTACAGAGCCAGCAGGAGAAATTCTGTTGCCCAAGGCAGAGCAACAAATATGCCACCCCTGCAATGCCCCTCCCATTTCAAATACTTAATGCCAACCAATTTGGTTTCATAACATGAAACTGAAAATCTTACAAGTGCTTCTCTCCAGCTCTGACAATGAAAACACAGTAATTATCAATTTTTTTTAAAAAAAGAAGAGAGACTTTATGGCAGCCAAAATTTGCTGTCTGAGACTGGTGGTGGGATTATCTCTGGTGGCAGAACTAATGGTTATGGTGAGCATCGTCTTTTCCCATGTTCCTCTGATTACAAGTTGCGGGAGAGCACAAGCAGGAGGCTGCAATTGTGGTCATGTCCTGTATGTGAGATTTCCATCAGTGGTTGTTTGGCCACTGTGAGAACAGAATATCAGACATTTTGGCATTTGGTCTGATCTGTTTAAGCTCTTCTAATGTACTTGTCCCAGGTTCCTTCAGCTTTCTTTGCTTGACAGTCTCTGATGTCTTTGGGAGTAAGATATCTTGAGCCCAGCCTTCCTCCTCTTTGGAATCCTAAGAAATCTCTCTTAATTATAGTGTGCTATTGGGCAAATCCTTGTGGAGCAACGACTCTACTCGGATGCCCTACTGGTTGGTTACAGCATCACTTTTGGCTTGACAGGAAGTGACATCACATGATTTCCTGCTTCATTCTTCAGCCAAGGTCCAAGTAGATTCTTTGCCTCTTTGGGAGCTTTAGAAGGTAGTAGAAGCAAAGGAACTCTAAATGCCATCTTTTGGTGAGGGTTGATCAATAAATATTTTAATTTGGGGCTGTTGGGTATGTAATTAGGGGCAGAGCTTAAGGAAGCACAAAACAGAGACTGCAGGCTGCATGTGGTCCACAGACTAATTTTGCCCATCCTGTGGGCACTTTTCCCAACTCTGGGCCCTCAAAAATGACCTTGAAAAGGAAAGTTTTTTGCAGTGCATGTATTAGACGGCAGCTAATCTGTGTGTCCTACCAAAAGCACAAAACAGAGTGTGTGTGAGAGGAAGGGACGGAAGGTAACACAGCCAAGAAGACATTTGTCTTCTTAACAAATGTTTCCTTATTTTCTGGACTTGTAAAAATTCCACAGCTTGTGAAGTACCAATTATAGACCTTACCCTAGCTAACTTAATACAAAGCCTACAGACCACAATCACAAACTGTGGAGGCCTGTTGTACACCTAAAGCACTTTCTTCTGATGCATTTTTTGTCATATTGCCTGAGAGGTTGGTGGCTCCACTGTTAGTGGGTTGGTAAATCTGTTCTAGTTTTTAATTAGAACATTAAAGAAGCTTCCCAAGATGCTGGGCCTATTTGTGGGATAGGATTCAACACCTTAGATGGCTCCTTTACAATTTAGACTAAAATCTAGAGTGAACTCAGTGATCTACAAACAGTGGACCACTAGCCTCCTTTGCTTCTCTGTCTTTCCTCCTTTTCTTGTAGCATTCTTGAAGCCCACGGAAGGCAAACCAAACCTCTCCATATAATGATACAATTAGTTCTCCTTATCACCTTCCTCAGTAGGTAAAGAATGTACCTCAAAATAATAGATGACTAATCCTGTTTAAAGACCTGCTTTGGTGTCAAAAATAAATCCTACTGCGGCTATGTCTCCTCCAGTAACCCATCTTTCTTCAGCTGAAAGGAACGGGGCTTTGTATTCTGAGATTTCATTTTTGGAGATGGTACTGAGACAGAACCCAAACAACTCATTTTAGGCTCTAATGAGGATGCCCTGGAGGTCTGGACTCCACATTTCACACAGGCTGCAGCTGATGCCTTGATTAAAACAGAACCTGCTGATAAAATCTCCTTCTTTTCTCTCCTTTTCAGTGGCTGACTACCCATCCGCGTCTTCGAAAAAAATTGCTAGCGAGAATGCTTTAAAATCTCTCCAAAAAGTAAAAAGAAAAGAACAAGTTTGAGATATCTTCAGGCTGGGACTTGGCCCATTTTTCTTCTAACAATGTGTTCCTGAGATCAATGGAACCCATGATAATGATGAATTGTGTACTGTTTGCCACTGGGTTGTTGTTTCTCTGTTGTCATAACACTTTTAGAACTTAAATTTATGAGTGGGCCTGGCACTGCTTTGTTGAAGATGCAATTCGGTCCTTGGTTGTAGATTCTTAGCCCAGAATCCTGTTGCAAAAGCCATGAGCATAATTGATTGCACTTTCTCAGAGGTTGTGCAAGCAGGTATTGTCTGTTAAGAGGTGCACAACCCCTGGATGCCATTGGACAAACCAAGGAGCACCACCAACATGGTGTGATAACTGTGGTCCTTAGTAGAAGATGGAAAAGAGGAGAGAGCACAGTTGTGCCAATTGTTGTACAACTGATCCCATCTCTCTCTATATATATGTGTGTGTGTGTATGTATTTTTATATATATATGATTTATTCTAATTATAACAGTATACAGTTATTTCCCACTTGGTTGAAATACACAGATTTGAGATCCTGTGTCTCTAATTCCCCAAATTGCCTTGTCAGTACCTGTAACTTTCTCCATATTCCCCCAATCCAATTGGAATTCAGAGTTATTAACATATAGAGGTTTGGTTTCCTGAGGGAACACACTGCCCTCCTTGCTGCTAGACCTCGTCTCTATAGCAACCGGCCTGAGCTCTCTTTCTGAGAATTCTAAAGGCCCCTCTCTGAATTGCCAGGCCCAAGGATTCCATAGAATCTTCACAGTCAGTCAATCATAGGAGGTCTTCTCACCTCACACAGCCAATCATATGAGGTCTTCACCTGCCTGACGCAGACAGACAGACAAACTCAAACTTTGGCTTTTGTAGAGTAGATTTACTTTCTAATAGTTAAATACTGAAATTAACCTGGTTGGCACTGGAGGATGTTATGTCCTGTGTGTTTCTTGCTGTGTTAATTTTGTGCATCTTGAATTTTTAAAAAAATAATTGTAAGGATGACACTTTATCTTGCCATTCCCTTGATTCACATACAAAATAGAATAATTGCAAGAAGGGAGGGAGCGAGGGAAGGAGAGAGAGATGAAGAATAAGATGGAGAATAAGAATTTATTTATATATTTATTTTCTGTCTTTTTACCAGCCCAGGGACTGATATCAGGACACAAAAATCTAAACAGATGAAATTAAAAACTGTCATCTATAAAAATAAACAAAAAGTGGTCATATTTCTTTATTTAATTTATATCTCACCCTTCTCCCAGTATGGGGACCAGGGCAGCGTACGACATTTTAAAAGCAGAATACAGTTAAAGAGAAAAACCTTTTGCTACAAAAGTTGCAAACACAATTAAACTAAGTTCTTTGGAGGTTTTTAAGCAGAGGCTGGATGGCCATTTGCTGGGGGTGCTTTGAGTGTTTGTTTCTGCGTGGTAAGGGGTGGGACTTGATGGCCATTTTGGTCTCTTCCAACTCTGTTTCTCTGTTTCTAAATTTATATGAAAAAAAAAAGTTAAAAACAGCATTAAAAGATGCTTAAAATACAATAAAATAAAAACACTGTAATCCTCGCCCCATTAAAAGCTTTATCTGCCACAGCACACTGAAGCCTCCTTAAATAAAATGGTCTTTATCTGCTGGTAGAAAAGAGAGCAGGGAGGGAAGGGTGTTCCATCATTTGAGAGCAGTCACCGAGAAGGCTGTTTCTCATGGAGTCACCAGACATGCCTGGTGGGACTGAGAGAAAGCCCTCTCCTGCAGATCTTAGAGCATGGTTAGGCTCAATGAGGTGTAGCAGGTTGAGCATTTGACTATGACCCTGAAGACCAGAGTTTGATTCCTTGCTCAGCCATGGAAATCCATGGGTGACCTTATGCGAATCAGAAACACTCAGCCCTAGAAAACCCCCAGATAGGTTCATCTTAGGGGCACCATAATTTGGAAACAACTTGAAGGCACATGACAATGAGATTCATATAAGGAGATAAGGTAGTAGTAGCTGATGTTTCTTTTTTTCATCATCATCATCATCATCATCATCATCATCATCATCATCCCTTATACTTTGCCTTCACCCCAAAACTGGGACTCATGGTAGCTAAACAAACACAATACAGTTGAAACATGCCAACGGTCAACATAAAAATGGAATTCAGCAATCCGTAACATTACAAACAGCTCCAAACTTTCATTTCAGAATAAGGAATAACAGCTCAAAAAACAGAGCGCTCAAAAACAGGAAAGCTGCTTCCTTAAAAAAATAAAATCAGTTTCTCAAAAGCTGAAAGTTCAAATAGAATTAAAAGAAATTTAAAAACACATCCATTAAAAAGCAAGAAGATTAGTATAGCACACCATTAAAAGCCCTTTGCTTGTAAACAGTCAATTCCCGAAGGCCAGGAGAAATAAAAAGAAAGTCTTTAGGGGCAGCCTATTGAGTTTCTCTAGGAAAGGAGTTCCAGTGTCTGGGGGCAACCACTGAGAAAGCCCTGCTGATATTGTCCTCTGTTGATATTGTCTTCCACTTACAATCCCTCCATTTTGTCTCAGTGTTTTAAAGATGAAACGATAGAACAGCCATACAGTGTCTTTTCACTGGTAGTGTTGAGGTCCTCCATTTGGATGTAGACTGGACCTCAGTTCTGCCTCCGTTTTGCCTTTTTACAATGGGACTAGCTTGCCGCACTTCTGACATTGCTTCGTAATACAGGAGAAGAACAATTTGACTCTCTAGTTGTTGTTGGCCACTGCTCCCATGATCCCTCACCATTGCTTATGTTGGCTAGGACTTCTGGGAATTGTAGTCCAACAACATTTAGGGGGTTGCACAATCCTTACAGGCATGTACAAGAATGTATTTACATGTCTTTATATTGTTAAGCCTTGTTTTTCACTACGTTGCTCCTTTCATAGAATCATAGAATCATACAAATGTAGAGTTGGAAGAGACCACAGGGGCCGTCCAGTCCAACCCCTGCCATGCAGGAACACCCTCAAAGCAATCCCGACAGATGGCCATCCAGCCTCTGCTTAAAAACCTCCAGAGAAGGAGACTCCACTACACTCCATAGAGGCAGCACATTCCACTGCTGGACAGCCCTGACTGTCAGGAAGTTCTTCCTGAGGTTCAGGTGGAATCTCCTTTCCTACAGCTTGAATCCATTGCTCCTTGTCCTGGTCTCTGGAGCAGCAGAAAACAAGCCCCCTCCTTCCTCTACGTGGCATCCCTTCAAATATTTAAACATGGCTATCATGTCCCCTCTTAACCTTCTCTTCTGCAGATTAAACATATCCAGCTCTCTAAGTCTATCCTCATAGGGCATAGCTTCCAGGCTTCTCACCATTTTGATCGCCCTCCTCTCGACTTGCTCCAGCTTGACCATGTCCTTCTTGAATTGGGGTGCCCAGAACTGGACACGGTATTCACGATGAGGTCTAACCAAAGCAGAGTAGAGTGGTACCAGTACCTCCCTCGATCTAGACACCATACTCCTATTGATGCAGCCGAGAATTGCATTGGCTTTCTTGGCTGCTGCATCACACTGCTGACTCATGTTCAGCTTGTGGTCTATGAAGACTCCTAGATCCCTTTCACACATACTGCTATCCAGCCACGTGTCCCCCATCCTAAATTTCTGTATTCCATTTTTTCTACCTAAGTGTAGGACCTTACACTTCTCTCTGTTGAATTTCATTTTGTTAGCCTCGGCCCAGCTCTCCAATCTATCCAGGTCATTTTGAATTTTGATCCTGTCCTCTGGCGTATTAGCAACCCCTCTCAATTTGGTGTCATCTGCAAATTTGATGAGCATGCCCTCTATTCCTTCATCCAAGTCATTGATAAAAATATTGAACAGCACTGGGCCCAGGACAGAACCCTGTGGCACCCCGCTAGTCACTTCTCTCCAGGATGAAAAGCAGCCATTCGTGATCACCCTTTGGGTTTGGTCGGTCGACCAATTACAAATCCAAATAACAGTAGCCCTGTCCAGCCCACATTTTACCAGGTTCATTGCAAGAATGTCATGGGGAACTTTGTTGAAGGCCTTACTGAAATCGAGATATGCTACATCCACAGCATTCCCTTCATCTATCAAGCTAGTAACTCTATCATAAAAAGAGAAAAGATTAGTCTGGCATGACTCATTTTTGAGAAATCCATGTTGACTTCTTGTGATTACCGCGTTGCTTTCTAAATGTTTAGAAACTGACTGCTTAATGCTCCAGGATCTTTCCAGGTACTGATGTCAGGCTGACTGGGCAATAATTATTTGGGTCCTCTTTTTTTCCCTTCTTGAAGATGGGGACAACATTTGCTCTCTTCCAGTCTGCTGGAACTTCTCCTGTCCTCCAAGATTTCTCAAAGATTATAGCAAGCGGTTCCTTTCTTTAGAAGGCATATGTTTCATTTTGTATTTGAATGGAAACAAATTGAAATGAAATTCTCATCTATTTCTAGCAAAGGCCTTTTTAGAATAGCACAAAGTTACTTTTTTGGGGGGGACACAACTACTCTAGCCAACAATGCTCTATTGCCTGTTTTCATTCTGGGAGTTGTAGTCCCCCAAAATAACTTTTCTAAGCTCTGAAATGAGCAAGGTGCTGGTGCAAATAGTATCAGAAGGTGTGTCACATAAAAGAAAGGAAATGTCTTGCTATCCGTTTCAGCATTTTCTCTTGCCTCTCAAAAAACAAGAAAATGCAATGTAAATGGTAAAACCTTGTTTTCATCATCATCATCATCATCATTTTTATCAGCTGTGATCATCAGTTGGAAAATAAAACAAATGAAACTCTTCAAAGCGACAGTGTTTCGGTTCCAGTTGCCAAGAATGTTAAACAGTTTTCCGTGGAAATGGAAATGGGCGTCTGTCTTTTCTGGCTTTTAAAAATGTATCGACACAACTCATTGCACAAACTGCTGTTTTGTTTCTGCTACAAAAGTGTGTATCTCTCACTAGTTTGGAGAATGTTCCAGATACTGCATGGAGCTTGCATTGCATTCAGAAGCTGCCGAGCAGCAGTCTGTATTCAACTTCAGGGTGACCTCTTTAGGTCTCTTGCAGATTGTTACAGAAGAAATTGTTACAAACAGCTCACAAAAGAATGGATGAGTAGACACAGAGGCACCAATAACCAGAAAAAAATCTGGCACAAGTAGCATCATGAGAACTTAGACTTGGATCCCCACTAGGGTTCTTCATTTTGGCTACAGTCTGCTGCAAGTGTAGTGTAATCGTTTGAGTATTTTACTGTGACCCATGAGACTAGGGTTCGAATCCCTGCTTGGACATGGAAACCCACTGGAAAACCTTGGGTGCATCACACTCTCTCAGCCCCAGAAAACCATGTAATAGTTCACCTTAGGGTTGCCATAAGTCAGAAATTACTTGAAGGCACTCGACAGCAATATAACAATGGTTTGCTGAAGTGGTATTATTGTTTGAAGGGAAAGCTTTCTCCTCTCTGAATAGAATAATTGAACCTTACAATTGGAAGATACCACAAGGGCACCACTCTCTCTATATGTATGTATATGGGGGGAGGGAAGAGAGGGAGTTATAACATTATAGTGGAAAATTTCAGTGATGAACTGTAGTATTAAGAGAGAAGGGAAGAGAAGAGAAGAGAAGAGAAGAGAAGGGAGCACATTGTTCTGATATGTCATGGAATGATAAAGAAACCCACTTAACAGTGGCAATAAAATGTTGTAGCTGGTGCTAGGAATTGCCAGAAAATTGACAGAAATAGACAGAAAAAGGACAGAAATGTCATTTGGATTTTTTTTAAAAAAATAAAACCTAAAAACTACTGCAATAAATGCTGAAATCTTCTACTGCAATAAATGCTGAAATCCCTCCAAGCAGGGATTGCATCCTCTGGAGGAGCCCTTATTCTCTGCTAGTGGTGCAATGCTTACAGTGCTACAGCAGTATTGTAAGGCACTAGGTTCAACTCAGCCATGGGAACATTCTCTGGGTGACTTTGGGCAACCTTTTTCATCCTAACTTGCTTCATAAGATTATTGTAAACTGTGTCAACTAGTGGCTCCAATGCCAGTGGGGCATTGAAACCAATCCAGGTTTGAGTCCAGACTAAAGGAAGTATCCAAGGTCCTGAACCTTATCCCCCAGATAGAGAAAACTGGTTCAGTAGTTTGGATAGCTCTCTAATGTTGTGTGAAAGTAATTGGGGTAAATGGATCCAGAGTTGGGGTAAAAACCAATTAACCAGGCAATATGACAACCCAGAACTGTTTTTTAAAAAAATGCAAAACTTTTTTTTTTTTTGTTTAATGGCTGAGTAGGTCACAAAATGTGCCTGGCAAAATGGCAGTTGCTGCCATTCCCACAAAGGTTTGCTTCCCAAGTGGCCTGACAGTACCTACACACATGAGGAATTTTTTGAGGGGGCTTGTAACAGACTCACTGATTACGCTCAGGAACGATTTTTCCCAAGGTCTACATTACTGCTGCCTGGGCTGGCACATCAAGAAGGCTCATGAGTCCTAATGCTGGTTCTCCATCTCTTTCCTTGCTCCAAATGATGCAAGGCAACAAAACTTCATGCTTTTTGATGCATCCGCATTGCAGATGTGCTACATAGACTGTCTTTGCAGTGAATCAGAGGACCTCAGAAATAAATGGAGGTGGATGCCCAGTCTTTAAAGTTGCCTGTGCAAAAGAATAAGCTTTCTTCTCCTCCAGTCTGCTCCCCCTTAGATTGGTCTCCATGCCTAGAGATTCAAAGAACAGCCATTCCCTTAAAATTCAGTCATTGACCTGGGGCTCTTTCACACTTCACAATTTTAGCATTATGATTCCAGTTTATCATGGTTCCCTTCTATGGAATTCCAAACATTTAAGGAGTTTAGGGAGGAACATTTACAATTATCAGCCAGACAGCTCTAGTACCTCACCAAACGACAAATCCTGGGCTCCTATAGGGTGCAATCATGGCAGTTAAAAGTAGTATCATAGTACTATAGTTGTGTAGTGTGTCAGAGGCCCTGACAACCATAGATGAAAGTATTGTATGTCTTCCAGAGTTTACTTTATGTTGACACAGGGTGATCTTGAGGCTGAACAGGCCTGGCAATGCTGAGCCTGGCATAAATTGGACATGACTGTGATGACATATTCCAGAATCCTCAACAGCAGTTTAACAGCACTCTATGGAAGCCAGAGGTTCCTCAACAATGTGCTAACAATGTGCAATGTGCTAATTAATGTGGGCAAAACAGTGGAAAGTCAAAAGTTTGCAAACCACAATCTCTCCCATTCACACAAAAAGAATCCTGAAGATTTCAGGATTTGTATATCAGGGTATGTTTGTTTCTAGATTTATTAGAACTAATATAGAACTAATATAGATTTATTAGAACTTCCTCTTACTTTCTTCTATCAAAACTTTCTAGCAACTACCCCTCGCCCATCTTCAGTAAAAGTTCATTACTTGATGCTTCCAATGCAAACTGCCAGAATTTCTAGTCTGTTACCCATATCATCTCATTCTTTGAAAGCTGGCATTTGTATCGCTGCTCCGCCCACCCCCTCTGGATTCTAATTGCATTTCTGGTTTTTAATGACTTTTTCATCTATGCCAAATATGCTGACTTCTGTATCAGCATCTCATGGTGAATTTTATCAGTCTTGGAGATGCTGACTCTCTGATAGTTTGTTCCCATAATTAGACACTTGCTAGCTTGGATGCAATCCTGGGTTTTGATTCCCCAAGCCACATTTACCTTCTGCTCTGATCTGATGTAGTATGCAGACACTCTCACCGATGAAGAAATCCAAGTTAGAAAAACAGATTTTATTGTTAATTTTTTTAAAACAAAAATTCCCGTTCGAGTACAATATTGACTAAAACAGGTAGTCCATACTCTGAGATGCCCTGTCATTTTTCAGTCAGCCAGGGGCAAAATTCTAGATTATTCCTGCTTACACATCAGGGTTGGGAATCCTTTGGTTCTCTATATGTTATTGGACTGTAGTTCCCAGCATTCCTCATCATGGTCCACAATTCTTAGGGCTGCTGGAAGTTGCAGTCCATCAACATCTGAAGAACCACTTAGTTTACAGGATGAAGTATGAATGGAGAGGTAGAATTCTGAGGTGATGGAATGACTTGTATCATTTCAAACTGCATGTTCATTTTTATTTTATTTTTTTTTTGGATGCAGGTCTGGGAAACTTCTGAGGACTGGGTGGGGATGGAACACACTGGACAGTAATGCTTATCTTGGAAAGAAACCTAGCAGAAATTCAGCAGAAGGAGGAGGGAAGCATTTTGCCCACTCCAGATATAAAGCGAGTGTGGACAAAGTGTGGCATCTAAGCCACATGTAGCCCTTGGAATCCTTAAGTGCAGCCCCATGCAGCATTCCAGAAGACCCCCAGACCCACAATTTTTAATTTTTGGGCTGATTTTGGGGTGATGTTTTTGCTCACAACATTATTTATTTACTGAGTTCTTTCCTGCCTTGCTCCTAAATGGAATCCAAGGCGCCTTACAATAAACTAAAAAGATACTGCTAAAACATTTAGTTTTAGTCCAAAAGCACCCCAAAGCACCTGCAGATGCCATAGTTTGCTTCTCCTGCTCCCAGAATCCTCCCAAATCAGCTGAAAATCAGCCCAAATAGTGGGCGGATGTGATGGTGGGCTGAAACACACCACTACAGCCTGGTGGAGATATGCTAAAGGGAGAAATGTGCCCTGTTCTCCTACACTCTCTGCAGTTGCGCTCCCCAATGTAAAGAGAGGGTCCATGAGCAGAAATCTAAGATGGAAAGAAGAGCTGTGTCTGATTTGTTAAATCTTCAATTGAAGTTTTCTTGAAACATGTTTGAGCAATAAGAAATCTAACTATGCAATAATCCGTAGATATGGTTAGTAATAATTCTAGCAAGATTGCCCAGTTGAATCTGTAATGGAAGGATGATATTTTTTTCCCTCTTTTTTATTCTTTCTCTTTCATTACAGTTTAGTTTTGGGGGTCAGAGCCCATTTGTGTTTTAATAAGTTGGTGTTTAGTTAGTAAATAAGCTAATGCTTTAGTGAGTTAGTGTTAGTGTTTTTAACTTTGCATTTTAGTATTGTGTTTAATTTTAGTTTGTGTTAAAAATGTCAGTTTATGTTTTGAGTGTGTTTTAAAATTAATGAATAAATGCATATAAAATTATTTCTTTTTCTTACTTGGAAACAATTAGAACACATGGACGAGCATCTTAAAAGGGCACTACCACCACATCTCCAGTCTAAACTAGTAATATCTGCTCAACTGTTAATCTGTGTCCTTCTTTTCCACTGAAAATGATGCTCAAGGCAGCCAATGACAGTAAACATAGAAAAAAATACAAAACTATACCTTATTAAAACATAAACATCAACATTTTGAAGGCATCAGTCCAAATAAATAAATGTTCAGCAGCCACCAGCTGGAAACAACTTTAACAAGCTAGTTAGTTCAAAAGACAACAGCCTTTCTGAATAAAATGGCTTTGAACATTCCCGCACTAGACAGTTATAGTGCTATTTTTCCCCTTTCAACATCCTATGGAATCCTGGGGTTTGCAGTTTAGGGAGGTCCCTTTGAAGACCCTTTGAGGTCCCTTTGAGTGCAGAAATGGCCTTTGTCTGCTGACCAAGGGAGAAACAGCAGCAAGAACAAGGATGGAACCAGCCTGGCCTCTCTTGACAAAGAGTTCCACAGATTGGGTGTGGCAAGCCTGTTTCTCATCTTTAACAAACATGCATCCACAGGGATGGAGAGTAGAAAGAAGATCTTTCTTGGAGAGTCTTAACTCAGCAGAGTCATGTTGGAGAATGTAGTCTTCCAAAGAGAGCAAGTGTGGTGTGCTTTGAGCATTGGGCTATGACTCTGGAGACCAGGGTTCAAACCTGCACTCAGACATGGAAACCTACCAGTTGACCTTGGGAAAGTCATACTCTCTCAGCCTCAGAGGAAGGCAAGGGAAACCCCTCTCTGAACAAATATTGCCTTCAGGTTGGCATGAGTTGGCAATGATATAAAGGTACACAACAACAAGATCTTCCAAATATTTATTTATTTACATCCCATCATGTATTTAAAGAGTTCCATAACTGGGTGCTATCATGCCCTTGCCCCAGGCCCCAGGCCCCAGGCCCCAGGCCCCAGGCCCCAAACTCCTAGGACTCAGCCTGGTCCCTCCACAGCAGCCACACCCCAGGAACATGAAAAGGCAGTACTTATGGCAGCCAGCACAGGAGGTAAAGGGAGAGCTAGGCCTCAGGCAGTACTTATATGGGAAGGGCTCATTAATTAGGACACAGCTGGTGAGGATGCTGAGGCTATATAATCAGAGGCTACAACAAGTAGAAGGTTGCTGGAAACTACTGATGCTATTGATGGTGACAGCTGTGGTACTTGTTTCATTCTTTACCTGTATGCTTTGGACTTTGGACCTCGACACTTTGCTTGGATTATCAGTTTGGATTGTGGACTAGTCCCTTTCTGGACTGTTGTTGTGTTTTACTGAGAGTTTACAGAGGCGGTTTTACAGAGTTGCTATTAATCTAGCTAATTAGGCAACTGAAGAAACTTGGTGGATTGCCAAGCCCAGGACAGGTGCCATAGTAGAGGAGACCCTCTCCCATATCTGGCTTGAAGTCATACAAAGCATTTTAATGCCCCATTCTGTTATGTGGCTAGATGGGGTAGAAGACAATTGCCACTGTGTTCTCTATTATCCTTGGGCCTATTGTTTCTTTCAAGTGCTTTCTTCTGGTATTGTTGAAATAATTACTTTATTTCCCTCCTTGTCAGCAAAGAACCAAGGCAGCCTTTTGAAGCTATGATGTTATCAGATGACTTTGAACTCTTCAATTTACCTAACCAGCATAAATTCATCACACAGAGATAGGCATTTAATTTGGGCCATGGCATTTTGAAAACATGCCAGGGAGGATGTGTCATTCCAAAGGATCCCACAATATTGTCCTGCTTTACAATAGCTGAGTGAAGCTGTTGTGCATTCATCAGCAGGCTTGCATCTTCCCCTCTTCCATTGGCCATCCGTTGTTGTGTTTGATTTACTTTGCTGTACATAATTATGGGTAGCTGCTTCTGCTGATATCTGAAAGGGCAGAAAGCCATGGAGGAAATGCTGATGATTTGGAAATACATGATACATCCTGTCCCCTTGCAAAGTGTTGTCCTTAATCAAGTTTACAGCCTGTTGCTGACAGCCAACAGATATCCTACCTCTCAAATCCTCATGTACTTGAAAGGGTTTTGGTTCAAACCCTGGTCATGCCAAGATGTGGGACAATTGGAACACCTGTATTTGTTCTGGTACTAGCATATATATACTGCATTGTACAGGATTTTATTTTCTCAAAGGTCATTGTTAGAAAGATTTGAGATCCTGTGTCACTAATTTCCCAACTTTTCCTCATATTCCCCAATCCAATCTGTATTCAGAGTTATTAACATACAGAGGTTGGTTTCCTGAGGGAATACACTGCTGTCCTCCTCCTTGCTGATAGGCCTCATCTCCATAGTGACCGGCCTATTCAGAGCTCTCTGGCTGAGAATTCTAAAGGTCCCCCCCCTAAACTGCAAACCCCAGGATTCCATAGAATCTTCACAGCCAGCCAGTCATATGAGGTCTTCTCGCCCAACACAGGCAATCATATGAGGTCTTTCCCTGCCTGACACAGACAAACAGACAAACTCACTCACAATCTTTGATGTTTATATAGTAGATTAGCAAAGTTTGGAACCAAGATCCTACTGAAAATTAGCAGAGCAGAGAACTTGACTGTAAGATCTATGAGTATTGTTGGAAGCAGCTAATCTGGAAACAACATGTTTTCCCCATAATAGGTTAGGGAGCTTCCTTATATATTCCATGAGCCAGTCATTGGCCATGAGGGTTGGGATCTGTGCCTAGGCGCTGCTGGAGTACTTACTTGTATAAGGAGGTATTGAATACCTTGCTAGCAATGGTGGCTGGGGTATTCTGGGTCTGGGGTGTTTTTGCATGTTTCCACACATGGGGGGATTCTGTGCTGTTTTCAGACAAAAATTGCCCTCTCCAACTGTGTCAATGTTTCACTTGAGGAAGTTGGGGGCTCTGAAGGGCAGGTAGGGGTTTTCAGGGGGCAGAAAAGTGGAATCTAATTCCGTATATGATCTACAGGCTGCACTGTGTCCACTGTGGACTAGATGGACCTGATCTATTAGGACTCTTCTGAAGCTATGAACTATGTCTGGAAATATATTTTTTTTCTGCTAATAGCGCAGACCAGCAGTGGGTGGGGCAGAAGCCAAACATGGCTATGGTAATTGCAAAAACTGGATGGAGGCACTCTTACTCACCCACTCTTTTTGCCACCTCTTTCTTATTCTCTATCCCTTTCTACCCAGAAAGTGCTGAGTACTATTGTTTTATGACTGTAGGTATCCCAGCTAGCCAAAGGAGTCCCTTGGACAAACAACAGGTTGAGAGAACAAACTGGAGTCAGGCCCAAATGAACCTACAGAGTTTTTACAAATGGGTCATCAGTAGGAGGATCAGAAGGATTTGTCAAGGAGCAGTGAAAGTTCAAAGAGCCAAATGCAGTAGCTTATCAGGCTGTATTTTGGACAGAAAAGTCAAGGAAAGCTGTCTCTAGTAAACATGCCAAAGTTGAAGGTCCAGAAGGTTTATGAACATTGAGAAACACAGCTAGGATTCTTACCAAGTCTCAGGGCCTGGTCCTTCTCCTCTGGACCTCATGTTGAGGGGAGGAATTTCAGGGGAAGAGCATTACCTTAAAAGCAGCAGCATCAATAACAACAACAAGAAATAATACATTATACAAGATCTCCTAAAAAAATCAGTTCTCAGAGACCTGCTGGAATAGAACAAAACTCTTCATATTTCTGTGGAAAGATACTAAGAAGAATGCCAGTCTAGCCTGTCTGGGAGGGGAGTTCCAAAGTCTGGGTGCAGCCACTGAGAAGATCCTCTCCCGTGTTCCCACCAGAAGTATCTATGAGGATGATGGGACAGAAAGAAGAGTGTCCCTAGAAAATCTCAAAACATGGGCAGGTTTGTTTGGGAGAATAATGTGGCTGAATTAGTTCAGGATCATTCTCTGATGCACTTTTGGTACAGCTGTACCTCCAGAAAATCTGTCTCTCCCTTGGACATAGAGGCTTGACTGCTTCTCAATCTATCTCTGGAACTTTTCAAACAAGGCAGGAAAATAGCAATTCAAGCAAGATAATAGCATCTTTGTCTGGGATTCATAGCATGAAGCTGTTCTTCTGTTCTCCCAGTAGGAGACAATTTGGAAAGCATTTATTTTACAAAGGAAGTCATTAACAGGTTTTTTTGGTGTTAAGAAGAGAAACACTTTTCAGATGGTCTCCCACTAGGAGAACAGTAGAAGGAACAAATTCATGTGATAAATCTCAGATGGGTCCCAAAGTCCTTTACCTATAGAGGTTCCACAAGATTCTCAGCCTCTAGTGCTGAATCTCTTGGCTGCCTGGCTTTGAGATGAGAATTTCTTCAGGAAGTGTATGACACAGAGGAGGCAGAGGTTACTCTTTTCAGAAGTTTAAACTGATTCCTTGCAATGAGTTTTTGATATTGGGTTGGAGGCTATGGGTTGTCCACCCCCTACTTTAAGCAAATTAAAGATTATCTAATGGGCAATTAACACAAAGACCACTTTCTGGCCAATCAAGACATCTCAGAATCACCCTGCTTTCAGTCAAATGTGTGTAGGCATGGGACACAGGTCATTCTGGAGAAATGAAAGCCCTGTTGGATGCAATGTATAAGACCAAAGTGATCACATTCAGTGGAAAAATGTAAAATAAGATTTATTAAAGGATGGGATCAAAAAGCAATACGCCTACCTGACTCTATTTGTATTTTCAGGAGTTTTTGTATTTGTAAATGTTCAGTCTGTATCTCTTCTGCTCAATGCGTGAATCAATGACAAAGGGATAAAACGGACCATTGTGATCACATAAGCTATTATGTGATCTCCTAATTGAAGACCAAATGGGGAGGAAAAGGAGTAGAATTCTTTCTTCTTTGGACAAAAGGGGAAGAATCTCAATGGAAGCTAGAGTTCAAAGGAAAACATAGACAAAGTTGGCTGATGGGAAAAATATCAGAAGGGTATTTCACAGTGCTCTGATATTGTCAGATATCTCCAGATATCATCATGTGAGAACAGGCCTGGAGCCCCTCATAGATAGAAAATTTTCCACCTATGGGAAGTCCCTGAATTTTCCTGGTGACTGAAGTTAATGTGAGATTCACATGAAGCTACAGATGTGTGCAGATCCTCTACCCATTTCCCAGCTCTTTCTGCTACTCTTAATGCCAAATTTATATTGGTTTATTGTATAGCTCTAGATGTATTGGAATCACAACTCTGCTCCATATGTTTTAAAGTGGATGTGTTTTAAAGTGATGCATTGTGGGGGCGGAGGGGACTGCAGTCATGGCAATGTCAAATTTCAATGGCAAAGTCAGGGGTGCAGTGAAGCCCTACGAAGAGTCTGGGCAGGGCATTAGCCCCAGCCCCATGGAAGTTGCCCCTCTTGGAACAGATTTTCTGCATATCTAGTTTCATGTCTAGAGAGCTTGTTCCTGTAGCAGCAGACAGCTTCCATGTCACTGGAGCAGTGAATCCTCTCTAGATTAAAGGAGCTATCCAAGGTGCTGAAACTTATCCTGCAAATAGTTTCAGCACCTTGGACAACTCCTTTAAAGTTCAAACTATAATGAGAGCAGATCCACTACCCTACTGAAATGAAAACCACCACCTGTCAGTAATGCTGACTAAGTTACTCTGGGACTTGTCCTTCAAACAGTAACTTTTCTAATGGATGTAACTGATGGATTTGGGAGGCTTCCTGCAGGGCAGATGAGACTGACATAATGTTGTGATGAGGAACATTGGTATAGATGGAATACCAATGGTGTATAATAGAATGATATCATTGCCTCTGACTTCACTGAAGCCTGTCCTTACATCATCATCATCATCATCATCTAGTCTAATAGCTTCAGGAGCTCCTTTAATATTCAGATTAAGGCTTCATGGGGAGATAGCCAGTATATAGGTATATAAATTTGATTGTATATATTTCTTTGCTTTGTTTCTTATATATTTATAAAAAGAAAGAATGATTATTTGTAAATATTGTTTGTTATAACTTTAATAAAAATAAAATTTAAAAAAATATTCAGATTAAAATCCAGAGTGGATTTATTACCCTACTGAAGTGGAAATTGTCACTGGTTCTGCCTGTGACCGTGTGGCAGGGTTCCAGTCAAGGTACCTCTTCATGTGAGTGCTATGAGCACAGCTTTATATGCTTAGAGAATTCCTTCTTACACATATCAGCCATTGTGGGAGGGTGATGACAAGGGAAGACAGTAACAGCTATAGGCAGGACTAACTGTTCAACTCCTCTGTCTGTTTGTTCAGCTCTTGGAAAGGATTGCTAATCCTTGCCTTTAAAATACTGCCCCACCTTGCCCTCCCTATGGTCTCTCAACCCACTCATAGTTCCTTGCTTCTAAGCTCTGTCCAATATGCAAATACATCTTTAAATGAATCTTTATCTCTGTACTCAGGCCATGCTTTTCAAGTCAGTTTCCATTCAATCCCCTGATTGGTTCTAACTTTCTGAAGCTGAAACATTTCCAGATATGATCTTAGGCTTAATGAAATTTTTTTGTGGAAGGAATATGTGCATAACAATGACTCCATAGCTTGGGTGTGCGTGTGGCATACTTTTCCCCATTATTATCTAGACACCCACAAAACCATTTTTCTGAATGCTGTGCAGGAAAACCTCATATAGAACTTTGTGCCTTTCATAATAGGATTTGCACATTCCTCCATCCATCCCCCTCCCAAACCCCCAACCTGTCACCAACATTTTAAATTGAGTTCAGGGAAGAAAGAAAGCTTTGGATGGGGAACAGCATTCTATTGGAACACCTCAGTCACCAATTACTATATTATTATATCATCTCTGTGCCAGCAGAAAATTCCGATGAATGCACAGAAGCCATTTTAAAACTCTTTCCGTTGTCAAAACAATGTTGAGCTCTCCATTTAAAAAACACTGAATGCATAGATTTCTTACATACAATATGACCGCACCCCCATATTCCCACAATAGATGCTGAAAACAAGGAAACTGTGAAGTATTTCTTAAACAAGAATGTGTGGCTAAGAGGCCGAGTGGAGTGTTGAGAGCCTGAAATTTCTGCTGTAAACTCACTAAAAGGCCTCAGGCAAATCACACTGTCTCCCATCTCCTGCAAAACAGGTGACAAATAATAATGAATTATCTTACTGCAGGTGAAACACTTAGCCAATTTGGAAATGCTGGACAAATGTACAGGGACTGTATAATTTCCTGTTCTTCCACCAGGGGCTCAGAGTAGAAACAGGGCAGGGGTGTTTTCTCCTCATCTGTGGTGTCATCACAATGTAGGCTACACTATAGTTCAAGAGCAGGGAAACCATACTGTGGGAGACTGCTACATTTCACCTCCCAAGAACCCTCTGTGGGTCAAAGTTACCATCCAGCCATTAGGTTCCATCTCCTGATGTCAATGGGTTCAATGCTTCCATTTTGGAAAGAGCGGGCAGAGTAAGGCATCCTCATGTGAACTTCAAGGGCCAACTGAGTGCCAGCCTGAGGACTCATCCATGATTTGCAAACCTTAGCCAACTTTGCTCCTCCAACTTTGCTCCTCCTCCCTTTCCCTCACAAACCAATCACTTGCATTACAGTTCTACCCTGATGAATCAAGTCTTGTTTCTCTTCCCTTGCTTTGCTTTCAATTCCTGCCACTTTTCAATTTAATTTCGGTTCTTGGCACTAATGCTCAGCTGTGTGCTACTCACTGCCAACCAAAGCTCCTAAGCCAGGGCTAGAGAACCTGAGTCCCTTTTTATGCTGGTGAATTCCAATTCTTGGCTTTCATAGCTTAGATGTTACCACCGCTTACACAACTCATCCTGAGAGATAGCAAAATTGGTAAGAAATGTCATTTGCATGTAAAAACTGGACACTTATGGCTGGGAAACATGCAGTGAACAGATTAGCTGTGAGCCTGGGTTAGATCAGGATGGCCTCAGCATGGCCAGGTCATAATGTTAAGAAGAATTAGATAGGAAAGTCTCATGTTACTGGGCTTCCAGTAATTCTCTCAATAATCCCATATCTGAATACAATAGCCAATGAAACTGCCCACGTATAGCAGGCAAGAACCCTGCTGAGTACATTTCCAACAGAGACCATCCCTGTTCACCTAATACAACCAAGACATTAAGAGGCTATCAGGACTCCCATCAATGTTTTGACACGCAAAGTAAGACACTCTGTTCCAGACCCTCTTTGCTTACTCCGATTTATCCATTAACACTCATCCCTTCAGGGTAGGAGAAAGGGTATTTAAACCCTAGTTCAAACCCCAACAATTTGCTAGCACTTTGGTTGTTGCACTACACCCCAGACTCTCATTCCTCCATGTTGCCCTCAAACTTTTTTTCAAGCCACTTCTCTTTGATCTTCAGCTCCAAGACCAGTAAATATCATCCTCTACACCCAAAATCTCTCTCTATCCAACCTTTCCAACTTCTCCCTCCACTTGCTTTGTATAGTTTGTGAAATTACTTTATTTCTTGTGTGTCTGTTAATTTCCAATAAAAATACCCTGTTTGAACCTTTAACTAGAGTCTTACAGTTAATATACACAGTATACAGTTAGTATACATAGGTGAAAAGATCCTGTAGTTACCCCCCTCTCACAGGACTCCTTTGAACTTTAATTACCCAAATTTCTAAGGAGATGCTGGCACTGCTGGTGGACTTCACACATCCTATAAGATTTCATAGATAAAACTGAGACATGTGTGGCTCAGCAACATCAAAGTGTGGGTAAGATGGCAAATGTTAGCTAGGAGAGGCTGCAGCATCTTGCTTTGGCCCAAGTCTACTGGGAAGTGCAAGGTTTGGGCCACTTCTTGCCTCTCTCCTCTCCTCTGCTGAGCTGAGTGCAAACTACTGTTGTACTTTGAATTCAGTTTGCAGCAACTGAAGTAACCCAGGGAGAAAGGGAGAAAGTGGGAGGAAGGGAGAGAAATTGGGATATTTTAAAAGCTGCTGAAAAAGTGGGATAGCAGAGGATTAACTGGGACTGTTGCTGACAAACTAGGGACAGTTGGAGGGTATGGCATCTAGCCTGATAAGCAAGGATGATAGTGGCAGTTCATTCAGCATCTGGAAAGCCTTGGGTTCCCCAGATGTGTCTTAAGGTCATACCAGCCTCTTGCCTCACCACAACAGGGCAATGTCTTTAAATTTGTGGATCCTATAGATATTGTTGAACTGTAGTTTCTATCAACTTTCTCCAGAGTAATTGTGAGAGATTGCGGGAATTTTAGTCTACCAATACCTGCAGGGCCACAATTTGCCATCTTTACTTTAGCTGACAACTTCCATGGCAGCCTTCCTCATCCTGGTGCCTCCTCTATATATTTTGAACATCAGCATCCATTAGTCCCAAACGTTAAATCAGGGGAATATTCATGCAACTCAAAGGTTGCATTCGGCTCTTGGGACCCCTACTATGTCCCCAAAGACCTTGGCATCCCCAACATTTTTTGATAAATATATTGTGATTTAATCGGAAAAAAACACACCTGAAGGATTTTTTTTTTAAAAAAAAATCTTCATGAGGCTAATATATAGTTGGCATTTTTTTAGTGGTGTAAGCCAGCATAACACGAGTGCATGGTTTTGTTTGTTTGTTTTGATTGTTGCAGAGGGAGAAATTCACCAACTTCTTCATGCAGTGATGGACAATGTCCTTAAAAGTCACCTCATTATGAAATGACACAGTCGTTTAGTGGCCGGTGGAAAGCAGGAGGTGGTGGAGACATGTCAGTTATGTTCCTCTAGCTTGATGCACAATATTGACATCATCCTCCAGGGCCCACCTGAAGTTCCTGGAGGATGCCATTGTCACTGTGTTTCTAGCTAGAGGGAAATAAGTGGACTCTTCTCCATCATTACCTGCTGTCCACCAACCACTAAACAGTGAGGTTAGCTCCCTTTCTCAGGAACCAGGTGAGTACTGTGGAAGCGGGGAGAGGAGATAGTATACACTTCCCCTGGGTGGCACTTGACATTGTGTCTCCTTCATAAAGGATCTTCATCAATGTTTCTGGGAGTTCCATATCTAAATCAACAACCAGTAGCCCAGGAGGTAAATTGAACTGACATATCATCACTTCTAGTGACCCTAAATGACAGCTATTGTTACCCTGTATGTTACAGGGGCACCCAAATAACCAAATAAAAGCACAAGTTGGGGAATTAAGCTCGAGCACTCTCTTAAGCTAACGAGAGGCAGGGTAACTTTAGCTAGGATCTTGTACCCCTATGTCTACGGCTTCAGGAGAGAGAGCGTAGCCAGACAAGTTTTAAAGTAACAAAAATAACAGTTTTATTGAGAGGTAAACAGCAAATAAGACAACACACACACTAGCTAACTTGGAAATAGAAATGGAGAGCTTTGGGGAATGGGTAATACGACACCTGATCTCGTAGTCCTGGAGCGAAGAGGAGGTTCCAAGAAGGGTGGCAGACTCAGTTATTGGGAACTGAGGGGAAGACTTCACTGGACAGAGCGGCAGCAAGGCTGGGTGGAAGTCCAGGGTGATCCAAGCAGTCCGAGCAAGTGATCCAAAGTGTTCCCAAAGTGGGGACGTTTTATAGGGTGGATCGTGCCTACAGGCTATGCTATGCTCGGTGAGAACAAAAGGGATTTTGGACCTGGACAAAGGAGTTGGCAAAGGTCAGGTTTGCATGATGAGCTTAACGCTGGATGACAATAGTAAGGCTAGTCTGCTGATGGCCTGACATAAAGGAATGGTTCGGCTCTTGGCCGTGCGGCTTTGTGAAGATATGTGCCGAGCAAAGCCGATTTGCAGGGAGGTTTTTCCCTAAAGCATCGGAAAGGCTTAAGTTGCCTGCCTGAATGAGGTTTTGGAATGTACAACCATTAACGGCCGCACCCAATACATGTTTGTCTGGAGGACCTCTGCAAACACGTGGAGTAGGATGGCAGAGAAAGGTCAAGCAAAGGCCAAATTGTTTGATATCAAAATGATATCTAGTGCTCTCACCAGACATAACATAACTGGAGTAACACTATGACAATGCTCCCAAACTCTTCAGTGTGTGAGAGGAGCAGACAATTGAGTGTGTGGCCTTTTGGACCATGGCCACCTTGAGGCTTTAGCTGATATTTTCTTTCGTGGCCTTCCACATTCTTCTTTCCCTTTGTATGTTTCAGACATCACTTCCCATAACCCCCCCAACCAAATTCTCAACATTATGGGATTCAGGGAGTGAGTCATAGTCCAAAAGATTGGAAAGACCTCAGATTGAGCAAGACAGCTCTTTGATGCTTATTTTTAAAAAGTGGTCTTTGGAACAAAGTTGTCTTTGGAACAACTTGTTATTGTAAGTAATTTATTTTAAGAACTGTTTATATACTCATTGACTGTCATTCAGGTTGGGACATCTGCACACATATGTGTCTCTGATGTATGCAGATGTGGTTTTTCAGGTGCTGCGGGAGTTGATATATCCATCCTTTCTGCTAAGTGCCCAAAGTCCCCATCCTGACCTACTTTAAAAGCTCAAAGCCACCTCATACAGATGTTCCATTCTTCAGTGCAAAGAGGCGTGATTACAGAAATGCTAAGACCTCTGGAGGACCTCATACATCTCAGTGTTGATGGCATCATTGTGAGAGGGGAGGAAGATAGCCAGACCTTCTCTGATCCTCCCTGCTCATGTTGAAGAATGGAATACCTGTGTGAGGCAGCTTCACGTTTTTAAAATAAGTGGGTGGGTGATATATGGGTCAATGTGGCATAAGTTCCTCATGTGGATCTTTATGCTATGCTAAGGGGACTTGAATTGAGGCCATGGTCTCAAGTATTTGGGGAAAAGGAAATTTAAAAAGACACAATGAAGCCATAAATAAATTGAGTGTGTGTGGTTCAACAGTATACAGAGGGTTCTTAATATTTTTGTGTTTCTGTGGATTTACGTTTTCTGAAACCCAGTTCTGCAAGAAGGCTAGTTAATCTCCTTCCCCGGCTTTTTGATTCAAGCCTGTCTTCCCTTTGGATTCTCCTGCCATTACCTGGAAGCCAGTGGTGAATAATCTAGCTTTCTGGCTATAGCCTCCAGATGCCAAAGCAGAGCTGTGAACATTTCCGCTTTAAAGGATGCGAACAAATACAATTTCACATCCCCTGGCTGAGCTGGCATGCGAATACAGGGACAGGAAGTGGAACTCAGAAGGACTGAAACAAAAGCACCTGCTAACTCTTTCTTTCCAGCCAGATAAGTAGCACAGAGCTGCAATTACTGTACAGCAGGGGAGAGAAAGGATGAGTGAGTGAATGAGAAGCAGAGTGAGAGAGAAAGAGGCAGATGATAACAATCTGAAGGAGAAATAGATAATCCACAATGGAAAGCCTTTCAATGCCAGCATAATAAATTTTCCTAGATATTTAGGCCATAATTACCTTATTAAGTTCCAACAATGCCTCGTTTTATTGCTGCTGGGCTTTGGTACCTGACACTAATTTTTGTAGTGACACTAATGAAGAAATGACAATACACCTATTGGAACTGAGCACGCCAGTTTAATTAGTTGCCTGGCAACGAAAGATAATGTCTTATTATTTCCCAAGGGACAGTCAAACTGTCTCACTCCAAGAGATAATCACCTTGAGTCTGGTGGAGAAAGACATCTAGAGCAATACCCCAGGTCTCAAATATGCTTTTCTTCAGCATTGCTGTCACATCTTGAAGGCTATGAGGCCTTCTAAAGGTTTAGGTTTAGGTCTCACTGAGATGATCAGCCATTGGCTGGGTTAGACTGCTTCAGGCTGGAATTTGGCTGATGTTAGCAAGCCAATACTGGTGTGAGGCTGGAACAACAACAGTGGCACAGGTGGTGGCAGAGGAAGGGAAAAAGCTGTGGGCACAACAGCTGCTCAGGAGGTAAGGCAGGAGTGCAGACATGTGCAGCCTGGGGCTGCCAGATCTCTGGCCCTGGTCCTCAGTTTTCATGGTTCATCTCCAGATGGGACACAAAGGTGCAAATTCTCCAGTTTTGGTGGGCACAGCTCTGGACAAGAAGAAAGAGCTGAAGGCAGATCTCCAATTCAGCAAGTAATCCATCAGCTTGCGACTGCAGTCAGGTCTCCACCTTTGCAGGTTTAACTTTCACATATTTGGTTATTTACAAGGTTCTCCAACAGCTGCAACCTCCTACCTCAAGTGCTTCTTTTCTGGGGGCAGCTTCTCTCTCAGCAGCTCTGGTCAAGCTGCACAGTCCTTTAAAAACCCACCTCTGCTCCTCCTCCTCCTCTACCAGCTGCTGCATGACCAGTAGAGGTTGGCTCACCACCCAGTTTCTCAGCACCACAAACCCTCTCCCATGCCCCACACACATCCAATGAAGGAGATGGGTGAGAAGGAAGAAGTATAGAACTACCACGACAATTTAGCCCCTTTCCCTCTCTTTCCCTTACCTGGTTTGGACCTTGGATGCCCACACTCCACACCGTGCCTCAGCCCGCTCCCCACAGATACACACATATTTTGATATTTTGCAATTTTTCCACTTTTGTGGGGTTCCAGCACCCCTAAGCTTAGTGAATGGTACAGTCCTCTCTCCAAATTCACAAGTTTGACCTTTACAAATTTGATTATTCAAATCAAAGGCAAATGCTTGCCTTCCCCTCGCACCATTCTCCTCTTCCCATTCCCTTGCATTTCTCACTCCAGGCTGATGGGGTTTTTTCATTTTGAGTGAGTAAAGCCCCCTTCCCCACTGCTGGAGTCATGTCCCCTCTGCCACATGGCTGCACACTGTGCTCTGTAATGGCCACGGATTGGTCAAGTGCTCTCTTTGCTCCTACCCCTTCCCTCTGGGAGGAATATTCTTTCTCAAGATGGCAACTGGAAGTAGCTAGAATGCCAGAATTAAGCATTCTGCTGTTCTCTGTATGAGGGAAAGTGTCAGTTAGCTCCTTACCTTGTCTTTTTTTTTCTTCTCCCTGGAAGAAGACAAAGGAATGGGAGGAGGATCATGGGAGGGACTTATTCATGGTTTTTCCACTTGCACAAGGGTTCTGCAGGCAGGAATGTGAAAGGGCCACTGTATTTACTTCTTTAGCTCCCTCCTTCCATCCCAATGTGGTGGCACCAGGGCTCACCTTTTGTGCTCTTCTGCATCCACCTTTTGGATAGAATCAACTTGACTAGATTAAATGCTTCTTGCCCTGCCTCCCCAAGTATGTGAGAAGGAATAAACACCCAATTTCACCTAGATGTGTGGAAGACCTCTTATATAAGGGTTTTCTCTTAATTTCCTAACAGGAAAACATGTTGTCTCTCTCCTACTCTCTCTTCTCTTTTTCTGTCTCTGTGGCTGTTTCTGTACTACACTGTTATAGTGCTATTATTCCACTTTGAACATCTTGTGGAATTCTAGGGTTTGCAGTGTAGGGAGGGACATTTAGAATTCTCAGGAACAGAACTCATTGGTCTCAGTAACTACAAACCCCAGAATTCCACAGGATGTTGAAAGTGGAATAGTAGCACTATAACAGTGAAGGGCGGAAATGGCCTGTGTGTCTGCGTTTGAATGCAACGTGTGTACAACTGTGGTTGGTACTTAGTGCATAACACTTAATGACATCAACTGTCTAGGTTTCAGATTTTGGTCTGGGAACTTCAGGGACTGAGATGATGTGTGATGTTCTGTCGTAATGTAAGTCAATAACTTCATGGATGAACTCAGAAAGGCTTTGTTAGAGATTAGATGTAGCACAGAGATACTGCTTTTGCTAAAACTGGAGATGCAGCACAGGTTTTGGTTTTTGCTTTCATGTCCACATTCTTTCCCAGGCAACACTAGGCAGTACTGGCTTTCTAAAATGATGTTGGATCCTAGGCTCTGGCCTGCATGCCCCGCCCAACACTCAAACAGCATAGTGATCTAAACAGTATGGCCACAGAGCAGCTAAGCAGACTAGCATGGCAGAGGAGCTTAACCCAGCGGCCCCTTTGACATGATGTTGAAGTGCAAACCCTTGTGCAGCCCTCCAAGGTGAGTTCTGAGGCCCAAAGGGTCCCCTATCCCTTCAAAAATGTTATGAAAATGTTTGCATTTTTTAGGGAGGCACTAAATACTCCCAATAGCATGAGAGGGATAATTTCCCAATGTTTTTGTCCCCCTGGTGCATTTGAGGTCCAGGAGAAGCTTTTTTTTTTTTTAACTGAACTAGAATTTGACCTCTAGATCATTTTTTGTTTTAAGACCTCATCTTGACTTTAAACAGTTGATGAGTTTGAAAATATGGTGAAATTGCCTTCTATGCTATTTGTGCATGTTGAGAAGTTTTTTGGGGTAAAAATATGTGGGGTGGGGGACTGGAAGTATGATCCCATACCTTCCAACATTTCACTGATGAAATCTGGAACTCATGTGGCCAAGCAACATCAGAGTGAGATCAAAATGGCACATACACACATCAAACACAAACACATCAAACAGCAAAAAAGAAAAAAATAATATAATAACTAAGACAATACTAACGATACTAAAAAAAAAACAACAACCCTTAATTCAACATAGCATACCATAGCCTAGTATAACTATAAATAACTAAAAAATTGGTTCCTATAGTGTTGCAAACCACCCATATTATTTAAAGTGTTATACCTAAGTATAAAATCATTCCTTTTACACTGTGATCATTAGAAGCTTGTATGTTCTTCTTGATTAATAACTTCTGCCATCTTAACAGTGGATGAGTGGTTAAGTAGGTTGATGGGAATTGTAAAAATGGACAATTTAGTGTATAGGTTAAAAAGCAGAGCACAAAATGAATTTGTGTCTGAATGCAAATGGTTGAGTTTTTAAAGAAAAATGAAGATGATCTCATGACAATAGGCTTTGAAATTTAACATTCTACAAGCTAGGGGAGGCTGCAGCAGTTTGCTTTTGCCTGAACCTACTGGGAAAGACAAGATTCTGGCCCTTTTCTTCTCCTGGTCTCCCAGCGCAGTTAATTGAGTGAAAACTACTTATGTACATTGAATTTAGTTTGCAACAGCTGAAAGAAACTGAGAACAAAGGTGGAAAATGGGAAAGGAGAGAGAAACTAGGACATCTTAAAAGTAGCTGCAAAAATGGGATGACAGAGGATTATTCAGTACTGTCTCTGTCAAATCAAGACAGCTGAAAGTTATCTGGCCACCCCCTAAGATCTGGCAGTTGCCCTCCCCTGTAGAAAGCCCAGCAGATTTTATCAGTCTTTCTTTACCTGCCACTGCTGTGCAGCCCTGGGAAAATTGCAGTGTAGTGCACCAAGAGAATTCTAGCCATTGACTCCCCCTGGTGGCTCCTGTGGTTGCAGAATTTTAATTCTTCCTCACCAATCATCAGTCAAAATTCTGTCCTGTGGTAAACCTCCTGAGATCACTTGGCATAGCTGTTTGAGTGTTGAACTCTGGGAGACCAGAGTTAGAATCCCCATTCACCCATGGAAGCCCACTGGGTGGCCTTGGCTGTGTCACACACTCTCAGCCTTAAGGGAAGGCAGTGGCAAACCACAAGAGAATAAATCTTGGTAAGAAAACCATGGGAAGCTAATCCCGGCCAACTATTTACAGGGGAAAGGGCAGTGGATGTTGATCTTGTATCCCCATTGTCAAACAAAGTGAGGACGACACTGGGTGTGATCAAGAGAGATGGAGAAGAGAAATTTCACAGCTAAAAAAAGAGCTGTTGAGCTCCTCGGCCATCTGCAGTCAGATTTTTGCCATCTGCATTAATGAGATGGTGATTTAGGCCACCACGTGGTGATGGCCTAATAAGGCTGTCGAGTTGTTTAAGCAAACTATATTTACACATGCAGATGGGGTAAAAATAATATCTTCCTAAGTGCTTGGCAAGGTAAGTCACCATACCAAATCACGTCCATCAGCCCTTCATCTGAATGCGATCATCATTCCCTAGAGAGCACTTCATTTCTGGACCCTCTGTCTGATGAGTTTCTGCCGGAATGTACTCTGTAGCAAATGGGAGAGAGAGCAGAGCATGATTACACTTGAGCACAGGAACTCTTTAACACTTCCCTTGAAAATTGGTACTGGGACACATTTGCAAATCTGATTCAATGGCAGTAAGACAAAAATAATAACTCCATAATAATAATTCCATAAGGACAGGCTTCAATAGAAAATAATTGTGAAGAGAAGTCCCTACCAGAAGCAATGCCTGGATCCTACTATGAACCAGCATCCAGATTCTACTAATAATGACTTCTCTTTGTGTTGAGGGAAGCTGGGAAGAGTTAGTACTTTGGACTGCAGCTCCTAGAATACCTAGCCAGCATTCATAGTAGCTGGTAGCTTTCATGTCAGCCCAGTGCTGAATCTCTGAGTTATAGTTTGGAGCTATCCAAAGTGCTGAAACTATTTCATGCACAGGATTCAGTACCTTAGACAGCTCCAGCAAACTTCCTGTTAAAACCCAGAACAGATTTGCTGCTTCACTGACATGGAGGCCAACAGCTGACTTCAATCAGCATGGCTATGTTGGCTGAGAGATTCTAGGAGTTGAACTCCAAAACATGGCATGTCCAAACTCTGAGACAGAGTTTGTAGTGAAACAACTTTTTTAAAAAAACAAAATAACTTCTGAGAAGGAGGGTTAGTGGTGATTCTCTGATTTCAGGCATGGAAATTTCAGGTGAAGAAGTTAAATGTAAGTGTTTGGAAAAAGAAGGCTGAGAACACTGTTTTGAAAGTTTCCATGCAGAATTGTCATAATCAGCATCAGCATCAGTGCAGAAACCGCCTAAGTGTACATTGGGTCACTATTTCACAGGTCCCATTCTTTTGACTAACTTGTCCATTCTCTCTCTCTCTCTTTCTCTCTCTTTCTCTCTCTCTCATTCTCTCTCAACCAATGCCTCTTTCCTCTTCTTTTTGGCTCTGTGGAATTATATCCTACCCTGTACAATACAAGTACAGCTCTAAGAATTTGTGCTCTTTTTGGTTGATCCATCTGCCAGGACCTGCTTATCCATGGTACGTAAGGAATAAGACCTCCCTTCAGCACACAAAACAGTTTCCACCTGTGCTTGCATGGCTTCCTTTTCCATTTCACAGATAATGGCAGCTTGTAAATTGTAAATTGCAGTCCACTCTGAGCTTTGTGATAATGACCTATTACCGGCTCTTGCCTTGAAATGGCAACATCAGTGCATTCCTAGGAAGCCACTTCCTGGCCTGCATTAACTGAATTGAAAGGTTTACTTTATGGAGGCATTTCCCCCTCCCCAAAACCAGAGTGTCATAAGCTTCAGCTGTCTACATAGACTTTCAATGAGGTAGAGTTCTTTTTCTTTTACCCAGTATTGGTTGCTACTGCTGCCACCGTCCCCAAGAGAAGCTACCAGTTTTAGACGTCCGTCAGAGATCATGATATCAGATATAGAACAGAACCCTAGAACAAAACAAATATATACACTTTCTCTTTTAAAAAAATATTTTTTATTGTTTTTCTTCAAAGAAAAAAAATAAAAGTATGGTATTTACAAAAAATTACATTTTTTTTTTTTTTTTCATTTATAAAACATCAATTGCAAGCATCTTCTATACCTTCCTTCATTTCTAGCTAGGATACAGCATAATAAGTGTTTCTAATTGTATATGTACTTCCAAAAAAAAATGCAAATAATGTATCTGTTCCTGTTAATTAACTATGGTATAAAGATGATCTATTTTTTTCCTGTAGTTTCTTATCAGAAAAAGCATTTTTAGTTTCAAAGATTTATAAGAAATCAATTAATACCCATTTGTTGTGTTTTAGACTGATATTTCCTCATTAAAATATTTCTAGAAATTTTTTATGTCAACCAGCCTTAACTTATTACTTTTAGAAAAGTTTTTTTAGGGGTGCCCATTCATTATATTATATTATACAGACTTTCTAGGAAGGGAAACACATTCAAATGTTCAAGAGTTATACCCTGACCTTTTTAAACATACAAATTGGCATGATTTGCCCACCTTATAATATATGTAGATCAGAACACACTTATTTCTTGATTTTCACACTTTGGTGGATTCAGCAATACTGTTCTTACCATACTGAAAACAGCTTTAAATGTGTATTTTAGACTAAAAGAATTACAAAAATGCACGCTTGAGGCTAAATTGCAGACACCAATGCATCAGTTAGGATATAATGTATGCAGATACATTTTTTTTATTGTTAATTGCTGTAGTTGACATTGACTTATGATGCCCCTGAGAAACCTTTAAGTTACCCTATCATCAACAGTACTGCCAGGGTTTCTCTGACCGAGGCCCTTTCCACACCCCTCCTTTTCATGAAGTCATCTGGTGGAGATCCCAACAGCGGCTCTGCCAGGAAGGGAATGCAATGGGAGTGCTCCCCTCTGCACTGGCTGGCTTCCTGCAGAAGGGAGTGTGATGGCCAAGCTTCTTCCTTCTGCAGCTCAGCTGGGTACTTTCTCAGGCTGCACTGGAGCAGGAAGCACATGTCAGGGCATTCAGAGTATGAGTGCAGTGCGGCCAGGAAAGGTTTTTCTAAGTGGACGAAAGAATGAGGTGATGTGACCTTGAGGTGCAGCTGCAAGGAAATGTTTTGGCTAGCCTGCTTCAAAAGGTCTTGCATCAACACAGAATACCCAACATGAGGAGGTTGTGTGCTGTAAATGAAACTGGGTCACCCCATATGGACTGGGATGTGGTTAAGCTCTTAAAAAGGCTTAGGGGTGACAATGTACCTTACCTTAGGTTCAATTGCCACTAGTCATGCTGCAGTAAGGGCTATTTTTTGGATTGCATCTAGACATGCTGTCTGTCTGCTTTTCCGTTCTGCTGAGTACCGTGCCTGATTGTTTTATGCTTCTTGGCAGGCTGCCAGAAACCCTAAGTTTTATCTCATGTGCTCTGTTAAATAAATATCACTAAGACTTATTGTTTTGAGTCTATGAGACTTCTTTAATCCAGTCTGGAGCAACTCACTGTAGCTGGGTGTTGCTTCCTGATTAGCACTCTGCACATGCTCTGAGATGCATACTTCACATTACCCTGACAGCACAGCAATCGAGCTTCTGTGACTTCCACAGGACAGGTAAGTATGGGATGGTGGCGCAATTGTGGGTCATTGATGGGAAAGACCTGTCAATAATTTAATCCGTGATCATGCCGCCTGGGGATGGGAGAAGAACAGGACCACAACGACATCATGCAGAAGCATTGTCGTGTTCCCATCCTTCTCCTCTCCCCATTGCAGGACAACAGTGTCCTGCAGAAAGGGCCTGAGTAATGTGGTTGTCTTCTTTTCCTACTGCCTTCTACCTTCCCAAGCATTATTGTCTTTTCTAGTGAGGTATGCCATCTCATGATGTGTCCAAAGTATGACAGTGTCAGTTTAGTCACCTTGGCTTCCAGGAAGAATTCAGGCTTGATTTGCTCTAGGAGCCATTTATTTATCTTTTTAGCAGTCCAGAGAATCCATAGAACTCTTCTCCAGCACCACATTTCAAATGAGTGTCTTCTTATCAGTTTGCTTCTCTGTCCACCTTTCACAATCATACATAGAAACTGGAAATACAATGCATTGGACAAGTCTAACCTTATTATGCAATGACATATCTTTACACTTAAGGATCTTGTCTAGTTCCTTCATAGCTGCCCTCCCAAGTCCTAGTCTTCTTCTGATTTATTGATTGCAGTCTCCAGTCTGATTAATAACTGAGCCAAGGTATGAACTATTTTGAACTATTTGAATGTCTTCATCATCTGCTTTAAAGTTGTATAAATCACCTTCAGTCACTATTTCTTTTTTCTTAATGTAAATCTATCCTTGCACATTCTTCCTTGACTTTCTTCAGTCATTGTTCCACATCTTTTCTATTTTCTGCTATCATCTTCATATCTTAAATTGTTGACTTTCCTTCCTATAATTTTCATGCCTCCTTTCTCTGAGTATAATCCTGCTTTTCATATAATGTGTTCAGCATGCAAATTAAACAGATAGGGTGATAAAATGAAGCTTTGCCTGACTCCATTGTTACGCGGAAACCATTCAGTTTCTCTGTGTTTTCTGTCCTGACTGTAGGCTCTTGTCCTTATTACAGGTTGTGTATCAAGACAAGCAAATGTTGTGGCACACCTGTTGCTTTAAGAGCAATCCATAGTTTTTCATGATCTATACAATAAAAGGTTTTGCTGTAATCTATAAAATACAGCCAAGTTTCTTCTGAAATTCTTTGGTGCGCTCCATTATCCAAGGTATGTCCACAATATGATCCCTAGTGCCTCTTCCTTTGCTGAACCCAGCTTGGATATCTGGCATTTCTTGCTCAATATATGGTGAAAGTCTTGGTTATAGAATTTTGAGCATCACATTGATTGCAAGGCACATTAATGTAATGATCTGTTAGTTATGGCAATCCCTGGTGTCCCCTTTCTTGAGGATTGGAATGTATATTGAGTATTTACAGTCTGTGGACCGTTTTTTATTTTCCATTATTGTTGACAGATTTTAGTTAGAACAAGAATAACTTCTGTTTCTGTAGACTGAAGCAGCTCCATTGGTATGCCATCTGTTCTTGTGATTTATTTCTCCCAAGTGCTCTGAGCACAGCTTCTATTTCACTTTCTAAAATTGTAAGTTCATCTTCAAATGATATCTCTTTGAATGAATCTCTCCTCCTTTCATTTCTTTTATAGTTCTTCAGTGTATTGTTTCAATCATCTTTTTATTTCTACTTGGTTATATAGTATGTTCCTCTGCTGGTTGTAGGGCATCCCTGTTCTCGGTTTAAATTTCCCTTTGATTTCAAGGATCTTGTGGAAGAGAACACAGTTTCTTCCTTTTTTGTTGTCATCTTCTGTTTCTCTGCATTGATTATTAGAGTAGTTCTCTTTGTCCCTGTGTACAAATTGCTGAACAGTTGCATTCAGAACTCTGACTGTCACCTTTCACTTTTGCTTCTTGCTTGTCTTTAACTACTAGAAGAGTTTCATCTGTCATTCATTGACACTTTTCTTTCTTTTTGACTGCAGATAGTATCTTTTTACATTCCTTCTTGACAATGTCCTTGGCCTCAGTCCAGAGTTCTTCTGACTCTTGGTCAATTAGACTTCTAATTGTGCAAGTCTATTTTTACATTCTTTTTAAATTTTACTGGCATGTCCTTCAGGATGCATTTTGGCATGAGGGTTGGTTTAGTGTGCTTCTTAAGCTTTTGTCTAATTTTTGATACTAGCAGTTATGGTCTGTGTTACAATCTGCTTTTGTTTTTGCAAGGAGAATGGAATATACTTTGTGAAAAATATGTTCAAAAAAACTAGACAGATTTGTGACTGTGTACATGCACACGTACATTACAAAACTGCAGAGGGATGCAGGAACAGGATAAAAGAGATTTAGAAAAGAACACATGTCGAGTAGACCCAGGACAGAAAAGGACCGATCCATCCATCTCTAGCACATTTACATCTCAACATATCAAGTGTGACTGATATATTTATAATAAGCATGGACTTGTCTTTCATCTGATCCCAGAAAAAGGCAAGAAAAATAAAGAACCCTGCCCATGCCAGATGTTGATAATGTAAACAAAAGGAGAATAGATAGGACAGAAAGACAGGAGTAGATTTGCGTGTGGAAGAATTTGTGTGCAAGCTTGAGTTCTTGTACTCAAAACAAATTCACAGACTGAGCATGTGGTCAGAGGCACTTTAATTTGCAATTTACGTCTGGCTTCTTGAATCACTGGCTCTCAGTGGTGGATCTCAGGGTTATATCTTACAAGTCTGAAAGTTGCCCACATTGAAGTAGACGAGCAAGTTGTTTCCTGGTGAAGAAAACAAATTGGGTTTAGAATCTTGTTTATGTCTTACAAAGAGGCAGGTTCCCCAATGGAAGAAGCTGTGCATTTTTATACAGTAAGGTGGCATGAAGTTCAGGGCAGACCCAGGGTTGTGCTCCATGCCAATGTCCATGGTGATTGTTCACATTTAGCTGTGTGTTCAGTTGGACATCTGGTGTCTTGGTTTGGTTGTGCAACACTGCCAAGGGTTGCATAGCACAATATGCCACTCCTCATGCACTGCCTATGCTGTGCAAGAGTACATGATATAGATGAAACTTCTGCAACCTTACTGCAAGATCTCAGTTCAGCACTTGCTCTGTGCAAAATTCCATGTACTCTAGTTTCTCTTCAGATCGTATAAATCTTTTGCCTTTTATGAAGATTTCTGTGGAGAGGAACATTTATGCGTTTATACAATTCGAATGATACAGAGAAGATTAGCATGGCCCCTGCGCAAGAATGACACGCACATTCATGAAGAGTTCCATATTTTTAAAGTTTATGGGAATACTGAAGGAAGGGGGGTGGAAATCAGGTTGGGAATTATTGCTTATAAAGATATTAAAGAGGATATGGAGTACGGTGAAGTTAATAATGTAATCAAATCCATATCCCACATTCTGAATGAAGATTTTTCTATATGAGAAGAATTAATTAAACCTCTGCTAAGCCATTGGGGGGAGGGGTGGGGGGATTATACTATTTTTGGAAAGTAACGATTGTGATTTGAATGTTAATCTGTTTTTGTAATTTAATCTGTAATAAAAATAATTAGTTAAAAAAACTCTGTGCAAAATTTACACAGGATTGTTTTGTGCAGAAACAATACTTTTCTATGTAGGTAACACATCCCCCCCCCAGATAATTCTGTTTTATGTGCAAAACAACCATGTGCTAATTTTGCAGAGAATGAGCCCCAAACTGGGAGAAATCTCATCAATCAAGCATTTTTTTCAACACTCAAAAACATATTTTGACCCCCCCACACACTTTTTAACTATTTTTGAATATCCATTACATCCCTGAAAAGCCATGTTCCATCTTTGTCTGCCTGAAATTTGAGCTCTTTAGAGGAAGCCCTGTGGCATGTCCCAGCACCTTACGAAGCTAGGTTAGTAGCTCCATCTTTTTTGAGTTTCCAGCAGGCAGCTAAAACAGTGCTGTTCCACATGGTCTTTCGTGTTGGAAATTCCTCTGTTTTCGCTGTTTTAAAACTAAATATTAGGATTGCTTATAGACCTTCTTAGCCTGTTTTTAAAAGTTTTTTTTTAAAAGAATATTTTAATGTCTTTTGAGAATGTTTAACCTTTGAACTGTTTTAATTCCTTTTCATTGTCCATTGGCTTGGAAGTCAGCAGGGAGATGATATAGAAATATCTGGAAAGAAGGAAAGAAAGAAAGAAAGAAAGAAAGAAAGAAAGAAAGAAAGAAAGAAAGAAAGAAAGATGGTCATTTTCCCTTATTTGTCTGAATTTGGGAAATAGTGCCTCAGATTGTGGTAGCAGAATCTACTGCTTTTGTTCAAGCATTTATTTGGCATTTAAGATGCCTTATAGCTGAAGGAGGCTGTTGTTTCTCTTTACTGATGTATTTTTTAAAACTGCGTCTTAAACTGTATTTGTCTTTCATTTAGATTTCAATATAGTGAACCACCTTGAGTTTATTTTTAAATTTATTTGTTGAATATATATCCCACCCCCTCCCAAAATATCACTTTATTTCATTCATCTAGATGCATTTTTTTTAAAAAGAGACTCAGTGAATAAAATCTAGGAAAGAACTTGGCTTCAGTGTATGCTACAGAACGAACAGTTAAGAGATCTTTGCAACCTTGTTCATTGCAGTGGATTTGGGAGAGACCAAATTCCTAATGGACTTCGTCAACCATCTTTATAAGAATGTACGGCAGAAATAATCCCTTTCCAAAGCACAACTCAGTGTTATATTAAATAATGATAATAATCAGGCATAGATTTGTGTCTTTATCTTTGATCCTCCAGTGTTCATATTACACACGTATAAGCAAAATCCTGCTAAGAAATGGGTATTCTGTTCTTAAGAGATTTATATCTTACTGAGAAATTGTTCTTCCAGTCTCCCAAGCCCCCTTCCTGCACCTTCATGCTGTGGGAAGGATGCTTAAGGTTACTAGTTAACTCCTTTTAGAGGCTCAGTTTGAAGTGAAATAAGAGGCCATTTTCAAGCTATAAAAGTAATACCCTAGTCTAAGAAAAGCAAAATTGCCTTAATTAAAGTTGTTCTGCATCTGGGTGGTTTCCGCCCTCCCCCAGTAGACTTAATTCAACAACCCCATGAAATGTCACAAAGTCACTAAAGTTAGCCATGTCTCTAACTGCTAGTGACTGACTCTATGCTTCATTGCCTAGATAGGATAATTATGGAGATATGTAATTTCCCCTCTTTTCAAAAATAAACAAGAGGAAATAAATTGGGTGGGCTTGACTCAGTAGCTGAAATTCATGGGTTGCCAGCAGATGAAGAAGGGTTCTCCGTGTGCCCATTAGCCCTGTCTAAAACCCATTACAATCATTCATATTTATTATTTTTTATTCAAGTTTATGAGGCACTTTCTTTGAAAAAGATGAAGAAGACGAGTACAAATCCTTTATAGACTAATCCTACTTCATTAGATTAATTGGATGTAGCAGACTTAGTCTATGAAAGCTTATGCTATCAACTTCTTTCTCACAGGGCCTTTCTGCACTACACTTAAAGTGCTATGATTCCACTTTCAACATCCTGTGGAATCCTCAGAGAGGCACTTAGATTTCTCAGTCAGAGAGCTCTTTGACCTCAGTAAACTACAACCCCCAGAACTCCACAGGATTTTGAAAGTGGAATCATAGCACTATAACAGTGTAGTGCAGAAATTGCCTCAGTCTCAAAGGTGCTACAAGATGACTTGTCATATTCCTCCAAGGCTAGGGCCCTTTTCGCACGGGCTTTCCCGGGCGAAATAGCCCCGTGAGCCGTGCGGGAGTGGGAGCATCGCTCCGCACGACGCACTCCCACTTCCGGCGCTCTCACGGGGCTGCAGCGGCGTGAGCGCGGGGTTTCTGATTTTCGCTTTCAAGTGAAAATCACCCCGCGCTCGCGCTACGCTCCCGGCGCCCACACACACTCACCTGTAGTGCGGTGCGTCGGGGAGGCGGCCGGGTCGCGCCTCCTTCCCTCCACCCGTGCGGAAGGAAGGGGCGGGGCGGGGAGCTAGCGCGGCGGATGCGAGAGCATCCTGCTTTGCACGGGCGGGGGGCTGCTCGCGACAGCCTCCCGCTTTGCGTGCGCGTGCGCGGGGGGCGGGCGCGACTGCCTTCGCTTCTCTCGCCCGCACGGGGCGGCGGCGCAACGGGCTCCTTTCTCGTGCGCGTGCGGGGGGCGGCGCGAGCGGCTCCTGCGTCTCGCGCGAGCGGGGGGTGCGGAAGGGACAGGCTCCTTTCTTGCGCGCGCGGGGGGGATGGACGCGCGAGCCGCCGCCGCCGCCTCCAGGAGGCTGCCGCTTCCCCGCTGGTTCCTTGGCGTGCGGAACGAAGGAGGAGGGAAGCGACAGCCTCCCAGAGAAGGCTTCTTGTGCGAGCCGCCCGCTCCCGCTCGCGCAAGAAGCCTAAATGCGTAAAGGGCCTATGACTCAAGTGTGCGCTCTGAAAAGAAATACCTTTGGAAATGAGCATTTTGGTGAAAACAAGTTTAGAGAATTAGAGGGACCACATTTAAAATGTATCTTCTTACAATAGCTGCCCATATACAATGTGGGAGGGGGAGGCAGATTTTCCTTCCTTCCTTCCTTCCTTCCTTCCTTCCTTCCTTCCTTCCTTCCTTCCTTCCTTCCTTCCTTTGAAAACAAATGGAAAAATTTAGAAGCTGGATGGAACAGGATTGTAGCTGAACAAAGGCAAAAACAAAGTGGCAACAAATTGAGGGATTCACCGATATTTACTTTTGGTGCAGCTGTTATGAACAATTTTCTATTATTTGAAAATTGTCACATGAGAAGGTAATCCTGTTAAGGGGAATCTAGCAGGTGCATGGGCAGAATGCATTGGCAGGAGAATCTAACCTAGAGTCACTCAGACCAAAGGTTTCTGCTACTGCTGAATCTGGTGAAGGATTTCAGAGGCTTGTCACTGCCAGCGTCATTTCTGGACTCAGCCTTAAAAATAGCAGGTCTATTCGTTCTCACCAGTCTTCTGGCATAGAGACGGGTATTTAGAGTGAGGATAAATACCAAAATCAATAGCTCAGCCATTTCATGTTTGAGCTTGTTTAGAACTTGGGCGTGCATGCCATCTGGTCTCGGAGATTTATTACCGTTTAATCTGTCAATTTTCTCTAAATGCCCTACTTCCATTTGTGACAAAGGATGATCATGCAATGGCACAGAGAAAGCAAATGTGGGGGCAGTTAGCTCCTATTTTGTAACTGCAGAGGCATTCAATTATGGGCAGAAAGAACTAAGCTCCTGTTAAAGCATTTTGAGATCAAGTTGTCCACTTGAAATATGTTACACAGAAAGATAAGTGCAAAGTAGACAATGCTGCATCCAGGGTAACGTATTGAACACAACGGTACAATTTATTTGTAAGAGCTGGTATCTAAGAACAAATTAATGGAT
>CAOLHI010006120.1:0-42720 GCA_948474755.1 Ctenosaura bakeri | reverse complement strand
ATGCTGTGCTTATGCCAGTGAGGGTCCACACACGGGTCATGGGGCATCATGTGTTCCATTTTATTCACAGAGGCAAAGGCTGATGCATGCAGAATACATGCTGTGCTTTCATGTTTCGTTACCGGATCCCCTCAGGGGGCCATGCATGCCTGCTGGCTGAGAAAGCATAGGGGGAGGGAGGGCACGGTGTCTTTGCAGCTGCAGCTGGGGGCAGAGATGGTGAGTCAACCAGCAATCATCCTGGTGATGGCATCCCTGACCCTCTGGCCCTCCCTCAGCCTCCTCTGATCGTGTGGCGTGTAGACATAGGCACCTGGGGGGATGGTGATGAGTGCGAGCGGGGGGAGGCTGGGATGCAATGCATGGTCCTTGCTTTCACAGATGTTGTGCAGGACCACGCGGGCAACGACGACCGGCAGGAAATTAGGCTCGGAGACGGTCAGTGGAGCTGACAGGCAGCCCCATCTGGCCTTCAGCCTGTTGCATTATATGAGTATATAGTGGACTCCTTGCTCCACAAAATTCTCACAACCCTTTGTGTGTGTGAGAGAGAAAGAAAACTGTTTCAAACTGTTGTTGTGGCTGGCCAGTTCCATGGGAATGTTTCCCTCAGCGTTATGTATTCTGTTATCTGCTTGTCCGGAACTGGCACACAGCTGCGCTATCATATGTGTTTTGCTACATGGCATGTTATGGCTATGAACTTGTTATTCATGCTTGCTGTCGTAGGTTCAAGTTTACCATATAACCCCAAGCTTTGTGTAAAAGGCTCTCTCTGTCTTTTGTCTTTGCTCTCTGTCACTGACTTGCCAAAATGTTAGCCAGAATGTATTTTTCTTCTGTTACTTAGGTAGTTTGAAATGTTTTTTACAATAAACGCAGTTATTTACTAGTTTTGACTTCAGCAGTGTTGTTTTACTTTACTCCATAAAAGCAGGCATGGAGCGGGAAGCTTTGATGTTTTTCACAGTGGGAGTTTTTAAATTTTTCCTGTTTTTGCAACATGGTAGCAGAGAATGGTTCGCGGTCTAGCGGCCTTGTTTTGAGTCCTGCTTCAAGTTATGCCTGCTAAGGAGTGTTTTTGAATAGGTTTTTGAGCTGGTTGTACCATGGCTCAAGTGGCACCTGGGGGTTTGCCCCTTGTTAAGCTTAACGGGACAAACTACCTTGCATGGTCTACGCGCATGGAAAAATATTTGCAGGCTGAGGGTCTCTAGGGTGCTTTCACCGCCCCAGTTTCTTTGCAAGGCACACCAGCTGAGATTGAGGCAGCAACTAGACGAGCCATGTCTATGCTCTTCCTGGCTGTGGAAGATGACCAGCTCACGCACATCAGGAACCTGAATACACCCCGTCAAGGATGGGTCAAATTACGAGACCTATATCTCAGTGAAAGTGGAGCAGCAAAATGTGCTTTGTCCCATAGGCTTTACAATACCAAATGGGCCCCAGACATCCCAATAAGAGAACATCTGACAGTTTTTTCAGAGCTGTTTTCATCACTCCGAGAGAGAGGCAAAGTTTTGCCCAAGAGTGACAGGGTGTTCTGTATTTTGAATTCCCTTGATGCTTCCTGGGAACTCGTGGTTTCATCACTCCAGTCTATGCCAGAACGGGATTTGACTGTCTCCCTTGTGTCTGCCCAGCTGATGGAGGAGGAAGACAAGCGAGCCAGGAATGCGGCACCTCCCACACAAGCGGCTTCAGCTGCAGAAGCCTGCTCCAGTAAGAAAAAGTCTTCAACTGCTGATCTCAGTGAGGAGGGGCTGGTATGAGCCCATGCCATCTGGAGATGTTTTCGCTGTGGGTCTGCTTCACACCTCAGGTGTGATTGCCCGCTTCTGAAGCAAGGGGAGCAAAGTTCCAGCAGTGCCGGTTCCAGAGGCCGTGGCAGAGGCAGGGGAGGCAGGGGAGTTCATCCCAGAGGACGTCTGCGTGTTGCTGTTTCTGTTTCTGAAGGTTCCCAAGACGCAGAAGACCCAGACCCAGCCTGGCTCCTAGATAGCGGCTGTTCGCAGCATCTCATCAATTCAAAGGACCTGTTCAGTAATTTAAGCTCTGCTAGTGTTTCAAAGGTGACTTTGCCAGATGGGACAAAAGCTGAGGTTTGTGGTGAAGGTGTTGCCTATATCCCAGCACGTGACATGTGTTTGAAAAATGTTTTGTTTGTGCCCTCTCTTGATTTTTGTCTGTTATCTGTGGGGCAGCTGACAGAGTCTGGGTTTAAAGTTGAGTTCTGTGGAAAACAGGGCAAAGTGCTCAAAGATGGGGAGGTGTGTGCTGTGGCTACACGGGAAGAAAGGCTGTTCTTCCTTGAGCCAAGTCATACTGTGTGTAATGTGTATGGGAATGTCCCATCACACCATGAATGCATTCATCTCCTGCATCGTCGCATGGCACATGCGAGTTTTCCAGTGTTAAAAAAGTTGGCTGGTTGCTGTAAAGGATGTTCTTTGAAGTCTTGTGGTGTGTTCCTTGTCTGTGCAATTTGCAAGCAAGCCAAGTCCAAGCAGCTGCCAGCACCACGGATTAGTTCCCGTGTGACAACTGCCCCATTCTAGTTGGTTCATTGTGACATTGTAGGGCCCTTCAGTAAACAATCACTCAGGGGGGGCAGATATGTCGCCCTCCTAGTTGATGATTATAGCAGGTACATTTTCTGCTATGTGTTGAAGCAAAAGTCTGATGTGTGTCAAGTTCTCAAGAACTGGTGTTCCCTGGTTGAGAGGCAGTTTGTTTACTCTCTTCAAAAGTTACAAACTGATAGGGGAGCTGAGTTCCTATCGGAAAACATGCAACAGTGGTTCAAAAAGAAAGGGATCATTCACAGGACAACCGCCAGCTATTCTCCTCACCAAAATGGAGTGGCTGAGCGCAATGCAGGGGTCTTGCAGACTCTGATGCACAGTCTGCTAAATGATGCAGACCTGCCTCTGAGTTTTTGGGGTGAAGCAGTTCTGACTGCCTGTTACATACACAATAGGCTTTGGAGTAGTGTGGTCAATGCAACTCCCTATGAGTGTCTGTATGGTAAACAGCCTTCCATTGCTCACATGAAGGTGTTTGGGAGTTTTGCCTGGGTGCACATCCCCAAGAGTCAAAGGAAAAAAGGGAAACCAAAAGCCCAGCGTTTGCGTTCTGTTGGCTATGAGCCCGATTGCAAAGGGTATCGTTTTCCTGCTGGTGGTAATTCCTGTGTTGTGTCCAGAAATGCTTCTTTTGAGGAGCATGCAAACTGGTCGCGTGTTCAAGCAGCTTCTGACGTTCTCCTCCCTGTGACCGGTCAGCCTTCATCGCAGCCAGCTCAACCCTCAGTCTCCGCTCCCAGTTCATCGAGGGTTAAAAGAGGGGAGGGAGACTTGCGAAGGGAGAGAGCTGTAAGAGATGTGGCTGAATCTCGCACAGGGGAGGGAGAGCGAAAGTATTCAGTTAAAAGGTCACGAAGTGCTGAGGAGGGGGATGACTCCTTACAGGGTCAATCCGTCCCCAGACGGTCAAAAAGAAAAACAAAAGGCATCCCACCTAAACATTTTTCCCCCAGTTCTTCAACGGTTCGCGTGTGTGCTGTGAATTGCGAGCCTGAGAGTTTTGCTGTTGTTGAAAAAATGCCTGAGCAGGAGGCAAGCCCCTGGTGGAATGCCATGCAAAGTGAAATGGATTCCATTGCTCAGCACAATGTGTATTCCCTGTGTAAATTGCCCAAAGGTGTGAAACCAATTGACGGCAAATGGGTTTACAAGCTAAAGACCTCTGCTGATGGACAGGTGAAACATAAAGCGCGTTTGGTCACGCGTGGATTTTTACAAAATGATGCCAGTTATGATGAAATCTACAGTCCCACAGCAAAACCGCAGTCTATTAGATTGGTTTTTTCCCTGGCAGCTCAAATGAATGCTGTGCTTACACACTTTGATATCACTACTGCCTATCTCAATGTTGATTTGGAGGAAGATGTTTATATGCTCCAGCCTGATGGGTTTGTAGTAGAAGGAAGAGAGTCTGAAGTTTGGCATTTGAAAAGGGCTCTATATGGTTTAAGACAATCAGTCAGGTGTTGCAATATTTGTTTACACAATGCTCTGCAGGTGTGTGGTTTCAAACAAAGTGTTGCTGATCCCTGTGTATATGTCCGAGGGAAAGAGGAAAGTTTGGAAATTCTCCTTGCCTATGTGGATGATTTGTGTTTGGTTACTGCTACACAAGAACAAGCACAAGTGTTTGAAAATGAACTGGGCAAAAAGTTTCAGGTCAAAAATCTGTGGCCAGTTCAAAACTTTCTGGGAATTGAAGTACAGAAAGTCAAAAATGGTTTTCTGCTGTGTCAGAAACAAAAGGTTGTGAAGTTGTTGGAAAAATGCAACATGTCTGACTGCAAGGCTGTAAATACGCCTATGGTACCTGGAGTAGTTATTGATTGGAAAACCAGAAAACAGACGTGTTTAGCTTTGTCTTCAACGGAGGCAGAATTTGTGGGTTTGTCTGCACTCTGTACTGAACTAGTGTGGTTCATACAATTGTTGAAGGATCTGCAAGTCTCTGTTCCTCAACGAGTGCAAGTGTTCTGTGACTCACAAGCCTGTATTCACTTGGCAGGTTCTGATAGGATTTCCTCTCGCTCAAAACACATTGACATTAAATTCCACAATGTAAGGATGTATTCGCGAGATGGGAAAGTGTCTCTCACTTATGTGCCTTCAGAATGTAACTTGGCTGATGTGTTCACTAAGCCACTGTCTGCTGAGACATTTGGTCAGCTAGTAAGCAAGCTGGGGTTGACAGAGCCTCCAGTCCATAGTGGCTAAATGTGTGGCTGAAATTTGTTACACAAGGAGTAGGGGAGTGTTGCATTATATGAGTATATAGTGGACTCCTTGTTCCACAAAATTCTCACAACCCTTTGTGTGTGTGTGTGTGTGAGAAAGCAAACTGTTTCAAACTGTTGTTGTGGCTGGCCAGTTCCATGGGAATGTTTCCCTCAGCGTTATGTATTCTGTTATCTGCTTGTCCGGAACTGGCACACAGCTGCGCTATCATATGTGTTTTGCTACATGACATGTTGTGGCTATGAACTTGTTATTCATGCTTGCTGCCGTAGGTTCAAGTTTACCATATAACCCCAAGCCTTGTGTAAAAGGCTCTCTCTGTCTTTTGTCTTTGCTCTCTGTCACTGACTTGCCAAAATGTTAGCCAGAATGTATTTTTCTTCTGTTACTTAGGTAGTTTGAAATGTTTTTTACAATAAACACAGTTATTTACTAGTTTTGACCTCAGCAGTGTTGTTTTACTTTACTCCATAAAAGCAGGCATGGAGCGGGAAGCTTTGATGTTTTTCACAGTGGGAGTTTTTAAATTTTTCCCGTTTTTGCAACACAGCCTACCAAAGGCACGCTACATGCAATTGCAGCACTGATGGAATACTCTGTTGTAGGCCATCTGCTGGGGGTTTAGGCAACCTCTGTAGGGCTTCATAAGCCACCGTCCCAAGGGGTAGGCTCCATCTGCCAAGATGACAGGCCTGACCTGCACACCATGGATGATGACGGTCGTGTTGCCAGGGACGAATTGCTTAGCCTCCATGGCCTGCCACAGGGCTGAGTGGTAGAAGACATGTGCATCATGGGTGCGACCTGTATACACCAACTCAATATCCAGGAACTGTCCCGAATGATCTGTCAGACCTTGCAGCAGGATGGAGAAGCTGTCTTTCCTGTTGAGGAACTCCTGTGCCCGTGCTTGTGGGGGCTGTACGGGGATATGGGTCCTGTCCACGGCGCTGATACACTGTGGAAATCCCATGGCCTCGAAGCCATCCATGACCTAAGGGTGGGACGGGAAACTGCCATCAACAGGGGACATCAATGTATTGGGGGCATTGGTGACACCACTGGGATGTTGCATGGCTCGGGGAGGTGGGGACTGTCTGGTAGATAGAACCGCTGCCGCCCTGCCTGGTGTTGCCCGCCCACCGGCCCCGGCTATGCATTCCTAGTGGTAGCGTGCCACCTGGGCTGTGGGGAAGGGAGGGGGCGTGCTCCACAGCTGTGCGTGACATGGCAGCTGCCAGACGGTCGTGCTTCCTGTTGCACAGCTGCTACTGCTGAGTGGACTTACCGTGCGGTGGTTGTGCAGGCGGATGATGGTGCCCAGCAGGACATGCTCTATGGCGAGGCAGACTTCCACCCTGATCTCTGCCACTGTTGAGATTCTGAGTCCAAAGGTGTTGGTGGTCTTCCTGTAGATTAGGGGAGTGGTGAGCCACCAGATCGCAATGGCGACCCACTCCTCTACAGAGATGGGCACCCTCATGACGCTGGTGGTGCGCTGTAGGTGCGGGCGCAGATGTCCCACGATCTCAAAGAGGTTGGCCCGTGTCATTCTGAAGTGGTACAACCACATTTCATCATCCCAGCTTGCCAACACTTCCCGGAGCCACCAGTCCCATTGGACACGGGTCCTGACCCACCATCTCCGGGGGTGCGGAAGGGTGCCCAGCCAGGCATGCACGGTGACGTGGGGATCGGCTAGCTGTTCCCCGTCGGTTGCTACGGAGGCAGTGGTGGCAGCGGCTGCTTGAGTGCAGATGGTGGCAGCCACCTCCAGGATGGCTCTCCAGCCCCACCGCCTCTGTCGTGCCCTCCAGGCTTGCAGGGCTGTCATGTTGTTCATATACAGCTGTATTGCCAGTGTCCCGAGGAGCTCTGTCTGGTCAGGCTCCATGGCGGGTCATGGGCGTGGTGGAGAGAGCTGCAGCTCCAGCTGTGTCACAGCTGCAATATGTCCTGCCAGTCTCCGCCTTTTCTGGGGCAGCTTGTTAGGAGGGGTGAACCCTGTTACTGGGCTGCCCTTGGGGCTGCTGTGATGGCCTGTTGGCAGGATCTATTGTGCTAACGTTAGCACGATAGGCAGAAAAAAAAATTAAAAAAAAGAAAACCCACCGACCAATCAGGACCGATGGGGCAGGGACAGGGTGGGACCTGGGCGTGGCCCACGACACCGACATGCGGAAGAGGCACCAGGTGGGGACCGGTGCTCTCTGCAAATGCCCTGCTGGGTGCGGAGTGCAAGGGGTTCTCTTGCGATGTTTGTAATAGCGCGAGGGCTCTACCTCATCGCACTAACGAGCTAACATGTGAAAAGGGCCCTAATGTAGCATTATTCCCTGCAGAACCCCAGGGAGGCAGGAAAGTAGCAGAGAGCTCCCTCTCCTGAAGATATGCTCTCCAACCCAGCTATTGCTCCTCCCCTTATACTAATAAAAGCAACTTGCTGAAAATGTCTGCACAGCTCTAGAGATTTCTGTCTTTGTTAAGGTTAAAAGGTCCAGTAGAAAAAGGAAGTTCTTAATTTCCCAATAAATCACTGGTAGTATCTGGGCTAACTTCCCTTGTCCTAATATTTCATGCAGCAGTAGTTAAATCCTGAACCTTCAAAGAGATAATAATTAATCAATTTGCATGTGATTGTGTTACTACAGTTTATACATACCCGGTGATAGCACCAGATATCTCTTGATATCAAACTTATTTGGCCTTCACTTGACCTTTTTCTGCCACCCTGTTCCACATGTTTGTGAGGCCATCAGACAAGCACGTAAACAGGCGCGGATGGTTAATGGTTGGGCATTCCAATCCCCACTTAGGCAGGCAGATTAACGCCACTCCGTTGCTTCAGGGACCTCTTTGCAGACACACCTTGCTTAAGCGCGACTTTACACAAAGATGCTCAGCCGAGAGCCAGCACCCTTACAATGCCAAGCTATTTGCATACCGGCTACACTATTGTTAAATCTGCACTAAGCCCAGCATGTAAAACTTGACCTTTCCCAAAACTTTGTCCCGCTTCAAACTAGCATTGTTCTCACTGAGTATGGCACGGCCTGTAGGCACAATCCACCCTATAAAAACTCCCTGATTCCGAGCGCACCTCGGATCGCTCCTGAGTTTCATCCAGCCTTGCTGTCGGTTTGTCCAGAGAGCTCCCCTCAGCAAACTGTGCTGAGCTTTCTTCCCTGCAATCCTCCGCTTCTCTCCAGGACTACGAGATAAGGTGTCGTATCACCCATTTCCCCCGAAAACTTTCATTTCTAATTTCTAGTTAGCTGTGTGCTTGTGTTGTCTTTTCTGTTGTTTGTCCTTTAATAAAGCTATCATTGTTACTATTTTAAACTGTCTGACCACTCTTCTGACCTGACGCTGTATACATAGGGTTGCAAGATCCCTGCTAAGTTACCCTGCCTCTCGTTAGCTTAAGAGAGTGCTCGAGTTAATTTCCCCATCTTGTGTCTTTGCGTGGTTATTTGGGCGTCCCTCCCAGGACCCCCAGAATACAGGGTAACAATTGCCTTTGAAGAATGCTCCAAAACTTCAGCTTGTACAAAGAGCTGGGGCACAGTGTTAACCAGGGCACCACGCTATCATGGTATGGTTACAGTGAACGTTCTGCTCCCCTGCTAGAATATCTCCTTTGTCTGTCAGTGTATCTCTGGGCACATTTCAAAGTGCCATGCAGTCTAATGTGATGTAGTGCTTTGATGTTTGATCCCATGTAATGCCATGTAATTTGCCATGCAAAGTAATGCTGTTTTATTTGCCCTATAGTATTTCGCAGTTTGATGCCATATAATGCTTGGAATAAAGAGACTGGAAAGGCATGATGGGAAGTAAATGAAAAAATAGTGTTTTGGGAATTAAGGAATATTATTCTAACTAACACTGATAAGAGAGAGAACAAACACAAATACAAGATCAAGGTGCTAGTAGGTGGGAAGTAAACCTGGCCAAAGAGTTATTTTAATTAACTGACAAATAGGGGGGTTGCATACACAAATTTCTAATGTTACTGCTTATAAGACACCATGGATTTTATAGGCGTTTAGTCTTGGCAGTTGCCAGAATGTGCTGCTGTTACTTTACTGTTCCTGAATAAAGCTTCTGCAAACTTTTAAGCATAATTTCTGGGGCTGGAGTTTCTGGTATATGACAAATATTGTGAATAGTTTATTTCCATTTTAATGTACAGTTTTTGTAAGTTTTTAGCTGTATTGCTCTTTCTAAATTGTAAGCTGCCTTGAGATTCAGTTTTGAGAGAAAGGGGGGATACTCATCATTATTATCATTATCACCACCACCACCACCATCATTTAGAGGAATACACAAGGCCTCCTTAACTTTTAAGGCAACGGTTCTTGCTCCTCAGCCTCCCTCTACACCTGTGATTCTTGATTTAATGTGACTGTTTGCTCCATTCATGTAAGATGTTAAGAGAGCCAGTGTGGTGTAGTGGTTTGAGCTTGGACCATGACTCTGGAGACCAGGGCCATTTCTGCACTAGCCTGTTATAGCGCGATGATTCCACTTTCAACATCCACTGGAATCCTGGGTTTTGCAGTTTGGGGGGAGGGCGGCCCCTCCCGAAACTGCAAAACCCAGGATTCCAGAGGATGTTGAAAGTGGAATCATCACGCTATAACAGGCTAGTGCAGAAATGGTCTAGGATTCAATTCCCCACTCAGCCATGGAAACCCACTGGGTGACCTTGGGCATGTTGCAGACTCTCAGCCCCAGAAAACCCCATGATAGGGTTGCCATAAGTTGGAAATGACTTGAAGGCACACAACAACAAGATGTTTATTGAACACCACTATATGATACCACTCCTTTAATTGTTCCAGAGTCCTAAAAATGTGGAAGCATTGTTACCGCAGTTGCTAGCCCGGATTTGTGGGATATTAGATATCATTTTGGTATCAATAATTTGGCCTACTATACCCCTCTGTTCTCCATGTGCTTGCGGGGGCCCTGGACAAGCTTGCAGACAGGCACAGCTGCTAATCGCTGTAATATTCCACACAAATACAGGCAGGCCAGAAATAGCCGACCCCGCCACTTCAGGAGACCTCAAGGCAAGTACCACATTATGTATGCACGCTACTTACAAAGAACTCCCTGCCCCGAACAGGCAGCTTGATTAGTCGAATACTCATCTGTAGAGCACGCTGCATTTGCATACTGGCTACTCTATTGACAATTCGGACTTAACCCAATCATGTAAAATTCTGACCTTTCAGAGGCTTTGTCTCCAGCCCAAAACTCACTGTTTTCCCCAAGTACAGACTAGAATACGGCCACATTTTCCCCTACAAGAACCCCTGACTTTGAGCACCTGATTGGATTGCTCCCAACTTCCATCCTGCCTTGCTGCCACTTTGCTTGGTGAGCCTTCCCCTCAGTCCCACATACTGAGAAACTCCATATCTACGAACTCCATCTTCAGACTTCCCGGACTTCAGGACTGGTGTAGTATTACCCATACCAAAAACCTCCTCTAAAAATCCCTCTATCCAACTCCAACCTTTATTTCTATAGTTATCTGTGTGAGTGTGTTGCATACACTTGTTTGGCTATATATTAATAAAAACAACAATTATTATTTACTTCTGTTTGTTCCTTGACTTGGCCTGACCCCGTAGACATTGGGTAAAAGATCTCACTCCGTTGCCCTGCCTCTTGTGTTGCTAGCTTGTGCTCTTTGCTAATTTCCTCAACTTGTATAACAGGACCCCCAGAAATCAGAGTAACAGCATTCTCTTATTGCCATGACTGGAAAGTTTAGGTTTTTAAAAGATGGGGAATAGTGGTTCTTGCTCTTCCTTCTTGGCCTCTATCTCTGATCCCTGCTTGAAAGACACATAGCTTCAATCAAGGTACTCTAAGCTGGGAGAGCACAGAAGGTACAACTAATATATCTTTTATCACTTTTCCTGTTGTTCAAATGTGCCATCTTTGATTTTAGGAAATGATCTGAGTATGGCCTTTTAAAAGCATGAAACTCAAGCCAGTATTTTGATTTGAAATAATTGTTTTAGTATACACTTTTGAGTTCTAAGGGATCTGATTTTCTAATAATCATCATAGCCTTGTAAATTTTCCATGGATCTGAGTATCTGGAGGCTCCTTCTTTGGAGGTTTTAAACAGAAGTTGGATGGCCATCTGTTGGGAGTGCTTTGCTTGTGTGTTCCTGTGTGGCAGAGGTTGGATTGATGGTCCTTTTGGTCTCTTCCAACTCTATGATTCTATGACATGCCTGAGTTTATATGCTTTCTTGTGTTTTATGCTACTTTGCTTCACAAATAATATGACAAGTAGTACCTATATGAACAATGCTTGTTCAATATGCAGTACAAGACAAGTTCCGCCATCTCCACTTGATAGATTTTCTAAAGTTTCCGAACACCAGTGGTACAAAAGAAAAAAAAACACTGAGTGATGTTCAATAAATGCAGTATGTCATCTCTGTGATTGTTTGTGATCACGACATTTTACAAACGTGGCTTTTCTGTCATTTTCTAAAGTATTGTTTCAGAGGGTTGTGACAGAGGTAAACAAAAGAAAAAGCAGAAATGTCACCTGTCTTCCCAGACAGCTCAGAATGAAAAATTGAAGAGAAATCTATATGGATGAAATCACTGTAGTTGCTAACTGTTGCACATGTGAGATCAGGATTAGAGTCCTGATTACTGAAACAGAGTAGTATCCTGAAACAGAGATTACTGATATACCTCTAGGCTGTTACAAAAATATGATATAGGGTTAATGACTGGAAACCAGCTGCAACGTAACACAATTCATTTGGCACAAGTTCATATGTACGGATATTTACATATTTAACTATGGAACCACAACATGTTTTTCTTGTTTTTTGTGTTACTTATATAGGTACAAAGGAATGATTGTCTTTTCTTTTTTCTTTCTCCCTTCCATATATATTTTTTACAATTTTTACATATATTTACTCTTTTTTTAAACAAAACTTTGCTCTCTGTGTTAATCTGTTTTTTCCAGTCAGCCTTTGGATGAAAAATTAAACCTCTTCTCATGGCCACAGAGATACCAAATGAACAACCAAAGTGAAGACACTGGTTAGAATTCTTTTGGTGATATGCTTGCTTGTAACTCTGGGTTATACATACTCCCGTCTTGTTTTGAACAACATTCAAGGTATTATTCAGTAGTTCCTCACACAACTTCCAAAACCTCCCTTCAAGGCAGGTGAGTGCCTGCTACAACTGATTACTGCTTGGGAGTGGAGTGAAGTGGAAGATGAAGAGGCAGCATTTGTCCCAGCTTCTGTTGCAGGCAAGGAAGAGAAATGACATCTTGGAGTTCCAAAACAGCAACATAATTTCTGTTTCTGCTGCTTTGGCACTGACTGGTCACTTCTTCTCCCTTCCAAAGCCAGTAAATTACTTAGGGATGAGTGATCTGCTGTGTTCCACACTGTTGTTGTTGTGTGACTTCAAGTCATTTCCGACTTATGGTGACTCTAAGGCAAACCCATCATGGAGTTTTCTGGGACTGAGAATGTGTGATGCACTCAAGGTTTCCCCATAGGTTTCCATGGCTGAGTGGGGAACTGAACCCTAGTTTCCAGTGTTATAGTCTAATGCTCAAACCACTATACCCCAGTGGCTCTATGTTCCACATACTTTATGTTCTGTATGCTCTAGTGTAAATCTTTAATGTAGGATCTTGGTCATGTAGATTTGTGGGGAAATAATTTTTTAAATAAAGAAAGAAGAAAGGCCTTCTTTTTCAAAGTTCTCTGGCTATAGAATACACAAGCTCTGGCTTCACTTTCTTTCCTTCCTGACACTTAAAGAAAGTTGATGAAAAAATATTATAGGTGCAAAAGAGCTCAGGATGAAGGGAAACAATCTATCTATCTATCTATCTATCTATCTATCTATCTATCTATCTATTGCCACAGCTGTGATCAACTTCCTTGTGGTTGGGTGTGTGTGTGCAGAAGCAAGGCTTTCCCCCATCCTCATCCTCCTCAGATCACCACTTGCTTTTACTCTAGGGGAAAAAGAGGAATTGTGGCCATTTTACTGGTATTATTGCCATTTTACCTTGATTTGTTTAGTAACTACTTATAAAGGTGCTCTACACATTTATGTGAGATAATGGAAGGTACTTTTCTAAATAGCAGGGGGAAGACCAGCAGGTTGAATGCTTGGAACGCAAGGTTGTATTGCTGCAGGTATAGAATTTAATGAACCTCTCATGACCTAACTTCAAATTTTCATTATAGCTTTGTTAAATCTACAGTACGGTAGATTTGAAACATATCAGTTGTATCCATGTACACACGCACAGTGCCAACAAAAACTCACTAAGTGGACCTTTTAACTTTCATGCAACTGACTCCATACTTGAATCTGTGCCTAGAGGGGCCATCCTTCCCAAAACTTCAAGAACTCTATTCAGGATAACCCTTTTGATTCATTACCCTGATTAATTTCTGATCTGCATCCTAATTAGGATTGCCTCATTTCAGGGTGCCAAATGTAATCTCAGGGAATTGCTAGGCTTCTTCAAGCTCCAGTCAGGAAGATAGATATCCAGGCACTGGAGGAGGAAAAAGTTTGATTTCTATGTGTCTGAGGTAGTCTTAAAACCAAGGAGTCCATCTCTTCCCCACTGGTATTCACTTACATTGGCTCAATGTGAAGTTGTCTCCATGTTGCACTTATGTGTGTGTGTGTTGCACTGGCCAAGGAAGGAAGACAACTGGTGGATATATATACTTTGACCATCATTCCATTTGGAGCATGGCAATGAATGAAGTACCTGGATTGTTGCATGAGCCCTTGAAGTAAATGGCACAGAGCCTGGGAAGGGGAACTTGTGGGGACCCCCACTAAGCGAAGACCACCAGTGAATTTTATGGCTCTTTCAAGTGATGGGGTAGTCTATCATCCAACTGGCTGTGGAGCTTACTTGAAATGGCAGAAGGTGTTACCCCAAAATGCAGGTGGCACAAGCCCCCCCCCCGACGATACCAGTACCTCCGTGCAAAAGTGGAGAATAATTTGCTCAAACAGGAGGATTGCGGGGGAGCGGGGTAACTTAACAAGATCTTTCTACCAATGTTTATGGGCTCATGCAGGAAAAGAACCAGGCAGAGATTCAAAAGTAAACTAAAATTGTGTTTTATTGAGGAGAATTCACTCATGCATATACACTAAATACATACAGTCAAACATTCACACAAGAGCTAACTGAAGGATAAAGGAAGGAAAAATTATGGATAGAGAGGCTGAGGTTTCTGTGTTATAAAGAGCTGAAATGTGGCTTAGCTTAGGTAGAACCTAAGGACAGTTTTCGTTCAGGAGTCAGACAGACAGAGTGATGGGTAGACCTTCAAGAAACTGTACTGGGCATCCTGGAATCAGGGGTATTTGTACTCAAAAAATAGCCTGTGGCAGTGGAAGATACGCGCAGTGTTACTCTGAGGCAGAAACCCTATTCTGGGGTCTACAATTTTAATATTAAACAATTCTGCGTGCCAGAGAGGTCCCCCAAAGGGGCACATAGGCAGGCATGGTCAAAAGACCGAAAACCAGGTCAGGCCAGTAAAATCCCCAGTCACGTAGCCCCAGGAGACCTCAAGATGTGTAAACCCACAATAAACAAAGGGTCCACAGCCCCAGGAAGCTGACTTAGTGTGTCTGCCCCAAGTTGAGCAAATATTCCATCAGGAGAGGACCATTTACATGAAGTCACACCAAACTAACACAGCCGAAGATCCTGAGACTTTGGCAACACCTTGCAATCTCATCACGCAAAGGAAATTACTATGGTGGAGCTTCATTATCGGTCCAACACCCATTGTTCTTCCCAGGAAAGGATTAGTCCTACAGGTACTTTCCCCCCTACAAATAGTCCCAGTTTTTGAGCAGTTCTTTGGATCACTCCCAGTCATCCCAGCAGACCATTGCTCCATCCATTGAGTGATCCCCTCAGCCCTCTCTTTGCTGGGCCCCACTTCTTTGCTGCCTTCTCGGACCCAGGACTTCAGGACAAGGTGCAGTATTACTCCAACAACGTCCCCTCAAAACTCTCCTGTCCAATTTCCTCTCTTTTATTTCTTAACAGCTCTTGGGTGAGTGTGTGCACGATTGCGTTGGTGCATGAGACTTGCATTCAATAAAATCCATTATTTGACAATTTGGTTTGGTTTTTGGCTTGGCCTGACCCCGTAAACACTGGGTAAAAAGACGCCACTAGGTTACCCTGCCTCTCGCATTGCTATTGCTTGTACTCTGGCTAGTTTTCATTCCCCATCACGTGGAGCACATTGAGGTGTCCCCCAAGGGACCCCAGAAATCAGGGTAACAGCAGTTCCAGGTGTGGAACAATGGGAGTTGCAGCACAGACAATGGACTATCAACCCACTAATGTTCACAGTGTTTGGGTGACAAAGACATAATGTGTGTTACAATAGCTATCTATTGTGGGTGCTACGAGGCAAGAGGAAGGAGTCCAGGTGCACAGGGGATGGGTATCTGTCCATCAGTGTCCTGGTGGGCCTCTCACAATTGTGTTCCCTGAGAAATTCCAGCTTCTACTTTAAGCTTATTGTCCACAGGAACAGTGACCATTTGCCTGACAAATGACCCAGTCATGCCTAGAGGGAGGCTAACCAGCCTTTCTTTCTTAAATTCACAGGCAGAGTTTTCCCTGTGTTGGTTTGACCTCCCAGTCATCTTCAGGTTTGATTTTGATATCAGTGCCAACTAAAGTGTGTTGCCGATTAAATATGATGCCATTTAGACATGGTGCCCATCCAAGCCATACCATCACTGGTAGCCAGACACTGGTCTAACAAAGGAGGCTTTTGCTTGCACAGAGTATTGTCCACTGTTGCCAGATCTCAAACCAGAATGCTGAGCTCTACTCCATACTAGTTTTAAATGAGAGCCTTTGGAAGCAATGAGCTCTGAAATATGTTCTTTTGAGCATGATGAGTCTATTTAATTTAATTAGTATATATCCCACTTCTGTCCCAGCAGAGGGCTGAAAGCAGCTTACAATAAATTAAACAAAGCTAAAAAGACTATTAATACAAAATTTAAAAAACAAGTAAAGAACAATTATCTTAAAACATAAATTGTAATCAGCTTAAAACACAATTAATACATAGTTTATAAAGAAAAATGCACACTACTCCCCATTAAAATTTCCTTCTACCACAACAAGTTAAGAGCCAAAGCCCTAGCTAAATAAAAAGGCCTTTGTTTGCTGGTCGAAAGACAGCAGGGAGGGGCCAACCAACCCTGCCGTGTTAGAGAGTTCTACAACCTGAAGCAGCCACCTAGAAAGCCCTCTCTTGCATCCTCTCCAAGCTGCCTGTGTCAGAGAAGGGAAAAGTGAAGGACCTCCTCCACAGATCTTAAAATTAGGTTGAGCTCATAGGAGAAGATATGATCCTTCAGATAGTCTAGAATAATACAGTATAGGGTTTTGAAGATCATAACAAGCACTTTCAATTCTGTCTGGAAACAAAACAGTAGCCACTAAAGCTGTTTCAATGCATTCCCTATAATCAGTCCCATATACCCAGCCTGGCTGGATCTTCAGTCCTGCTGAAGTTTCCAAACAATTTCCAAAGGCAGTCCAACAAGTGTGGTACAGCAATCCAATCAAGAGGTAATCAGGACATGTGTCACCATAGTGAGATTCAGTATCTCAAGAAAGAAGCACAGCTGGCGCACCAGTTTTAGCTGTGCAAATATACTTCTGGCCACAGCTAAAACCTGGGTATCCAGGCTCAAATTCAGAAGCATGCCCAAGATGCAAAGCTGAGTTTTCAGGGGGAGAGTTAACCCCATCCAGCACAGGCTGAATCCCTGTTCTCTGATCTGCTTTTCAACTGGAACACCTCTGTCTTGTCTGGATAACGATTCATTTTTTTCACCCTTATCTAGTCTATTAACTGAGAACAGACAATGATTTAGAAAGAAAGAAAAAAACTTCCTTGGAGTTAGATGGAAAGATGATGTTGGGTACCAACAGCAAAATGCTCTTTAAAAAAAAAAAAAGCATTTGGTATGAAAACAGGAAAACAAAATTTAAGGAAGGTTTTGTTTGTTTTGAAATGCCTCTGATGTTAAAAACCAATATAAATGTGAGTTATCTGTAAAATCCTGCCAAATGCTAAAAACTGTGAGCTTTCTCTGATGACTACAGAAGATGAATCTGACACCACTGAAGATGTGACAGTTTTTAAATATTTGGAAATAGTTGGAAAAAAAATCAGAACTGTATGTGCTTTTGTGTATTCCATTACTCTGGCTGAGTTTGTATTGGTAGGAGGTCAATAACGTTATTAGGTTGTCCAGTGCCCTCACTCACATATTCTCACACAAATGTTTCATTTTCGTCTTTCAAAATTTCCAAACTTGGCTACAGAATCTCTAGTAAGGAGTAACATACCAAACTGATGCAGTCTATTCTGAATGTTTAAGACAGAAGGGAAGAAAGAGGGAGCTAAATGTATATACAAATGGTAGGGCAAAGAGCTCCACAGGGCATCCGCTCCTCCTGTCCATGATCAAATGCCTAGCAAGGTTCAATTCTCCCTTTCAGCCATGGAAACCCACAAGGTGACCTTGGATGTGTCACATTCTCTCGGCCCCAGAAAATCCTATTATAGTTTCACCTTAGGGTCACCATACATCAGAAATGACTTGAAATAACAACAAGGCTTCTTTCATGTAGCTGGATGGATTTTTGATGCAACTTGAGGATGCATTTCCCCATTTGTATGTCCATTAGCTTGAACTGGTTGTGAGTGCTTTAAGAGAAGTAAAGGAAGAAATAACAAAAAGTGTGGATGTGAAAAAAAGAATGTTATATAAGTATTTATGTAGAATAAAGGAGGGTAAATTCTCTTTCATTTATTCAAACACAGTATTAAGTCTGGGGAATTTAATTAGCAGAGGGAGTTAACTATTTGTTTAATTATATGATGATGAATTTCATCAATACTGATTTTGCTGTTTTGGAGAGCTTTCCTTAACTGTTCCTAATTGTTATTGTTCATCTTGTTGCTGTTTACAGGTTATGCTGTTTTGTCCTCTTCTTTTTAAAATTTGCATGCTGCTCTGAGAGCTTTCTGGTATTTTTTAAGGTTACTTAAAAAATATATAGCAGTCTGTTTAGCCACATGAAGACCTCAAGCAATGGTAATGACAATTCTCTGGAAAAACACAGAGAGAAATGGTCTTGCTTGTTCTCCTTCCAATGCTGGATGCATTTTGGCTACAATCTTCCTCAGAGATTAGCTTGCAGTCCTATTCACACTTACCTGAGGGTAAGTACACCACACACAATGAGACATAATTCTTTGGAAAATCTATATATAGAAAATGACACTGTGGATTTTCCAAATCAGGGATATCACTTTCACTTTATATGCCCACTTAAATCTTCTTATTCTAGCCCCCCCCAGTTTTTTAAATACAGAGTTTCGTGGGTTGATAGTTACTAAAGTAATACAAGACCAGTTTGGTCTTGTAGCTTGGTTTCAGCATCCACTGGAGAAATATATAATCTTCCCCTGTAGCATGAATACATAAAGGAGTCTCATGAGTTTTCCCCCTTCCAGAGCTAGCAAGAAAAGTAACCACTTGTAAGAGATGAGTAGGCACTGCTGGATTGCAATCAGCCCAGATAATAAATTGATTTTTTACCTGGGGATCCTGGATTGAACCATGAACTTACAGCATAGTGTCAATCTACAAAGATAACAACAGGGAACTGGTTTGATGATGAATTTGAGCATTTTTTTGTAGAAAAAACAAATAACAATTTCAATTTTGGGCATCACATTTATGGAAGGAGATTTATGGTCTGGAAAGGATTTGGTAGTGAATAAAATAATCTAAAAAAAGCCTTTTTAAAAAATTTTTTTTAAAAAATCATGTATTTTCAAATACATAAAAAGAATGTCAGAAAGGAGAATAAAAGGAAATCATCATAGATACTAAGAAACAATGAAAGAAACAGCTCATCACATATACCGAGAGTGGACGACTGTTGTCCTTCTACATCCGTTGGTGAGGGATTATGGGAGTTGCGAGGAGTTTTGCAAACATGAGCAAGAGTTTCATAAGAAAGGGAGCAGGGGACACCAAGTACTCGGACAATAGCTTCAATGATGCAGAGGGAATTGGGCCAATAGTGCAAAACCCTATGGTGGGCAGAAAACAACAACAACAACAAGGAAGCAGTTGGAAAGAATGACCCATGGTCTTTGATGTCTCTATACTATCACACAGAGCATGGGAAATAAACAAGATAAACCTGAATTCTTAACACAGGAGGACAAATATGATTTAATAGGCATCACACCATTTAATAAGATGAACCTCATGATTGAAGTACAGTAATAGAGAGATAAAGAGAGCCACTAAGTTGTAGTCTGAGCATTGGACCAGAACCCTGAAGAGCAGGGTTTGATTCCCCAACCAAGCTATGGAAACCCACTAGGTGACTTTGGGCATGTTTCACACATACACATTCAGTCCCAGAAAACCCTGTGATAACTTTGTCTTTGGGTTGCCATAAGTCAGAAATGACTTGAAGGCACACAACAACAACAGAAAGATATAATCTATTCCAAAAATGTTTCATTGATTGATTGATTGATTGATTGATTGATTCATATGCCACTGTTCTCTCAGAACGGGATCAAAGGTGGCTCACAAAAAGAATCAGCTAAAAACTGACAATAGCATATAAATATAATTACATTAAAACCATAGTTATAGACATTATAAAATAATTCAAAACCATAACAAAATGTTAAAGATTTAAAAATAAAGCACCTCCTCCAATAAGGAGACCAAACAAAATAAGCAGACCAAACAGAGGAGGAGCAGAGGGAGTATATATGAAGAAGGTATACATTTGTGAAGAGATTCATGACTTAAAGTATAGAAAAAGGTTTAGAGCAAACCAGATTGAAGATTTCGATGATGCAGCATTCGAAAAGGAGACATACAGTAGCAATGGGATACTTCAATCACCCTGATATTTGTTGGAAGTCAGACAAGTTTTCTGCACTACACTGTGGAATTCTGAGGTTTGTAGTATACTGAGAATTGTAAATGCCCCTCCCTAAACTGCAAACCCCAGGATTCCATAGGATGTTGAAAGCGAAATAATAACACTATAACAGTGTAGTGTGGAAATGGCCAAGACTCTGCCAAGAATTCAAAGACACAGCCATGTTAGTCTGCATCAGTACACAAAGGGATCTTGTAGCACCTTTGAGACTGAGAGAAAAAAGCTGGTTGGTTTTGAATAAGCTTGGCAAACAAGTGACACTAACAGGGGTGTTTACATGGGCATGCTGAAAAAAAACACCATAAGGTGAACTTGTGCTTGTTGGCGTAAACCTCCCCAGTCCTAGAGAGCCTTTGGGAGAGTTTCTTGGGTAAGGGATGTGGGATCTGCTGGGGGTAAGGCACTCTGTTTGTTTGCTTCTTTGATTGGTTGCTCATGTGGTTGCTTCATAACTTGAAGGTTGCTTGGTTGCTTGTGACTTTGTTTCCTTGCTTGCTTCTTGTTTGTTTGGTCACTTGTGAATTTGTCTCCTTGTTTGTTTGGTAGATAGTTTGTCTCCTTGCTTGTTTGTTTGTCTGGTTGCTTGCTTGCTTGCTTGGTAGGTAGGTAGTTTGTCTCCTTGCTTGGTTGGTTGGTTGGTTGGTAGACAGTTTAAACAGAGAGTTTGTAGTTACTTAGAAAGCAATGCTATGATCACTAAAAGTCAACATGGGTTTCTCAAAAACAAATCATGCCAGACTATTCTTTCTTCTTTTTATGACTTACAAGCTTCATAGATGAAGGGAATGCTGTAGATGTAGCATATCTTGATTTCAATAAGGCCTTTGACAAAGTTCCCCATGATATTCTTGTAATGTAAAATGTGGGCTAGACAGTGCAACTGTTAGGTGGATTTGTAATTGGTTGACTTACTAAATCCAAAGAGTGCTCACCAATGGTTTCTTTCATCCTGGAGAGAAGTGACTAGATGAGTGCCATAGTGTTCTGTCCTGGGCACAGTGCTATTCAACATGTTTATCAGTGACTTAGATGAAGGAATAGCGAGCATGCTGATTAAATTTGCAGATAAGACCAAATCTGGAGGGGTTCTTAATACCCCAGAGGAGAGGATCAAAATTCAAAATGACCTTAATAGATTGGAGAGCTGGGTCAAAATGAATTTCAGCAGAGAGAAATATAAGGTCCTACACTTGGAGAGAAAAAATGGAATGCATAAATACAGGATGGGAGACACCTGGTTGGACAACAGTACATTTGAAAGGGATCTGGGATTGCCTTAGTAGACCACAAGCTTCAAACTACAAGAAAAGAGATTCCACCTAAACCTTAGGAAGAACTTCCTGACAGTCAGTGTAACCCTTGCTGGTAGACCCAGTCCCGGGGGAGTATAATATTTAATATCCAAAGTTATTAAGCCCGGTCAGGAGTGCAGATATCCAGGTCTAAAACCGAAGCACAGCTAGCAAGGTCAGGGCAACGATCTCCCAGTCACATCTCCAAGAGGGAAACCTCGAAAGGCATGTATACACAATGGGCCATCAACAACGACACCTTGATGGGGACTATGTATTCTTCAGATGAAGTTAATGATTGCAACAGCGAGAAATTCAAAAATGAGGTCCATCTGCATGATTCAGCCATTGTCCTTTCCTGGGAAAGAGTCTGCCCCTGAGGCATATTTTGCACTATAATTGAGTCTCCTTTTGGGGCTCTCTTTGGAGAACTCCCACTCTTGACTAGTTTCCCAGCATTCTGCTAGTCAAGAGCTCCCTTCAGCACATTTCCTCTGCTGAGCCACTTTTGCCTTGCTTCTTCTTATGCTGAAGACTACAGGATCAGGTGCAGTATAGACCACTCTCTTTCCTTCTACTTTTCCTGTTCTTCATATCTTTCTGACTCATTAGTCCTTGTGCGCTTGTGTGAGTGACTGCCTCACTGGGTGTGTGGATATTTTGCCAATTCTGCTAAATAAACTACTGATAGTTGGACATTTGACCTGGCTCTTGTGAAAAAAACTACATTTAGGGAGGATAACTGAAATGAAAACAAGATGGGTGAAACATGACTTGACACTACAACATGTGAAAAGGATCTAGAGGTCTTAGTAGACTATTCCTGAATAAACAGGATGACGCATCATCCAAAAACCCAGTGCAATTTGAGACTTCACCAACAGGAGTATAGTACCCAGATCCAGAGAAGTAGTTTTACTGCTCTCTTTTGCTTTGGTCAAACCTTACTTGGAATGTTGTGTCCAGTTCTGATCACACACTTCAGGAAGGATATTGACAAGCTGGAATATGTTCAGAGCATAATCACAGGTCTAAATGTTACCCTGTATGTTGGGGGTCCTGGGAGGGGCACCCAAATAACCAAATAAAAGCACAAGTTGGAGGAATTAAGCTCGAGCACTCTCTTAAGCTAACGAGAGGCAGAGTAACTTCAACTAGGATCTTTTACCCAATGTATACAGCATCGGGTCAGAGAGCAGTTAGACAAGCTTTCATAGAATCATAGAATCATAGAAATGTAGAGTTGGAAGAGACCACAGGGGCCATCCAGTCCAACCCCCTGCCATGCAGGAACATCCTCAAAGCACTCCCGACAGATGGCCATCAAGCCTCTGCTTAAAAACCTCCAAGGAAGGAGACTCCACTACACTCCGAGGCAGCACCTTCCACTGCCGGACAGCCCTGTCTGTCAGGAAGTTCTTCCTGAGGTTCAGGCAGAATCTCCTTTCCTGCAGCTTGAATCCATTGCTCCTTGTCCTGGTCTCTGGAGCAGCAGAAAACAAGCCCTCTCCCTCCTCTACGTGGCATCCCTTCAAATATTTAAACATGGCTATCATGTCCCCTCTTAACCTTCTCTTCTGCAGACTAAACATACCCAGCTCTCTAAGTCTATCCTCATAGGGCATGGCTTCCAGGCCTCTCACCATTTTGGTCACCCTCCTCTGGACTTGCTCCAGCTTGTCAATATCCTTCTTGAATTGGGGTACCCAGAACTGGACACAGTATTCAAGATGGGGTCTAACCAAAGCAGAGTAGAGTGGTACCAGTACCTCTCTCGATCTAGACACCATACTCCTATTGATGCAGCCGAGAATTGCATTGGCTTTCTTGGCTGCCGCATCACACTGCTGACTCACGTTCAGCTTGTGATCTATGAAGACTCCTAGATCCCTTTCACACTTACTGCTATCCAGCCACGTGTCCCCCATCCTATATTTCTGTATTCCATTTTTTCTACCTAAGTGTAGGACCTTACATTTCTCTCTGTTGAATTTCATTTTGTTCACCTTGGCCCAGCTCTCCAATCTATCCAGGTCATTTTGAATTTTGATCCTGTCCTCCGGCGTATTAGCAACCCCTCCCAATTTGGTATCATCTGCAAATTTGATGAGCATGCCCTCTATTCCTTCATCCAAGTCATTGATAAAAATATTGAACAGCACTGGACCCAGGACAGAACCCTGTGGCACCCCACTAGTCACTTCTCTCCAGGATGAAAAGCAGCCATTCGTGATCACCCTTTGGGTTCAGTCGATCAACCAATTACAAATCCAAGTAACAGTAGCCCTGTCCAGCCCACATTTTACTAGCTTCATTGCAAGAATGTCATGGGGAACTTTGTCGAAGGCCTTACTGAAATCGAGATATGCTACATCCACAGCACTCCCTTCATCTATCAAGCTAGTAACTCTATCATAAAAAGAGATAAGATTAGTCTGGCATGACTTATTTTTGAGAAATCCATGTTGACTTCTCATGATTACTGCATTGCTTTCTAAATGATTAGAAACTGACTGCTTAATGATCTGCTCCAGGATCTTTCTGGGTACTGATATCAGGCTGACTGGGCGATAATTATTTGGGTCCTGATATTTTTATTAAGAACAAGCAACACGAAAGACGTGACAAATACTAGCTAACTTAGAAATAGAAATGGAGAGATTCAAGGGAGTGGGTAATATGACACCTGGTCTCATAGTCCTGGAAGGAAAGATGGGGTTCTGGGAGAGAAAGCTCAATGGGGTTCGCTGAGGGGAGTTTCCTTGGACAACCGGCAGCAAGGCGGGATGGAAGTCTAAAGTAGTCCGAGGTAGTCACAAAAGTGGGGACTTCTTCTAGGGTGGATCGTGCCTACAGGCTATGCCATGCTTGGTGAGAACAAAGGGATTTTAGAGCGGGACAAAGGAGTTGGAAAAGGTAAAGTTTGCATGATGAGCTTAACGCTGGGTGACAATAGTATGGCCAGTATGTAAATGACTCGACTGAAAGGAATAGCTCGGCTGAGAGCCGTGCGTCTATTATACAAGGATCGTGCTGAGCAATGCCTGTTTGCAATGAGGTGTTCCCTGAAGCAACGAAGAGGCTTGAGTTGCCTGCCTCAATGGAGTCTGGAATGTAAAACCATTAATGGCCGTGCCAAATACGTGCTTGTCCGGAGGACCCTCGCAAACACGTGGAGCAGGGTGGCAGAGAAAGGTCAAGTAAAGGCCAAATTGTTTGATATCAAAGTGATATCTAGTGCTCTCACCAGACATAACATAACTGGAGTAACATAAATAGCATGCCCTATGAGGAATGGCTTAGAGAACTGAGTATGTTTAGAAGATGGAATGAGTTTGTTTTCTGCTGTTCCAGAAACTAAACATAGATCAGTAGATTTAAATCACAAGAAAAAAGATTCCATCTAAACATTAGGAAGAACTTCTTGACTGCAAAAACTATTTGAGAGTGGAATAGACTACCTAAGAAGCCATCTTTTGAGGACTTTAAACCGAGGTTGGATGAGTATCTTTCAAATATGTTTTAGCTGTGTATTCCTACATGGCAGGGGTTGAACTAGATGGCCCTTGTGGTTCTTTCTAACTCTATGATGCTGTAATCATATCTGACAATGTTTGAAAGGCAGCATGTCCCAGAATGTGATAGCAGCTTTAGTACTGCTTTTAATTAAGAGAATTTTATAGCAAGTTATAGTATTTAGCATCTGGCAGCATACTATAGATAACATGAAATTATAATTAGCTTTGAACATCTGATGATTTTTTATTTGAAGCCGGGTCACAATCAAAATGAAAATATTAAAATGTTTAATCAGAAACTTAATCACAAATTTAGAAAACATTAGGCAGATTTTAAATATTTGTCACAAAGCAGTCCAACATGACAATTTGTACCAATCTAATAAAATAATACAAATTTGCCCTCTATAAGCTCACTTTCTCTCTCTCTTTCTGTTTTCTGCAATTGGTATGAATATTCTTTCAAATGTTCCAAGTGAAAGAATTTACTTCTGCCTTCAAAGGGTGAAAGATTAAGTGAAGAACTGCATGACAAATCACTTGTAAAAGGATTTGTTTTTTCTGACAGGTGGGGAGGGGGCAGTTGTCAAAGTTTCTGGATCTGAAGAGAACAGTTGACAGCTTTGCTGTTCACACCAACTTCAGTAAGCAACATAAGTGCACTACCAATGTGGCCCCAGCTGCAAGTCTTACATATAATAGTAGGAAAAAAATCCAAACCCTCACTCCCTCACTAACAGACTTTGCCAGCACTTCCTGCCCACAAATGCATCCGTCTGGAGTTGCCTGTTTTAGTCTAAGTCATCTTAGCACAGGGCAGGGAATTGAACTGTGTTCCAGTAGGATGAGTTTCAGCTACAAAAATAAGTTAATGTCATGGGACACACTTTCCAAGGTTCAAATAGTTTAGATTTATAACTAACTGAAATATTGAATCAAGGTTCACAAGCTTTAGTGCAACTTTCTGGAAAACATATCTAACAGAATTTGTAACCAAGAAAAAGATTTTTTTAACTCAAGGAAGTTTCACATTTCCCCCACTTTTAATCACCTCCAATTGCTGTTGCAGCATATTAAGATGCTAGAATACCTAACTAGGAAAAAAGTGCCCAGGCCAGTTCTTTTAAAGAATCACTAATCCTGAAAAACAAGAAGAGCACTAAATTAAATGTTGTTCTTTAAGTGATATTGACAAACCTGAAAGTGTGATCAATTCTTAAAGTTGGCACCAAAAAGCACCTGAACTTGTTTCCTTGATTTATTGGCAGCGGTTTTCATGTCCTGCATACAATACAGAAAAACAGCAATCTAATTATATCCAGAAATCGTGATTTGAAGATAATTTAGTTAATAGTCTATTCTGCTACTGATCTTGCTGACACTTAAAGCTGTGAGGTTATGGCAGGAATCCCCTCTGAACCATTTCAAACAGCCTTTTAAGAAGTCATCCAACAATGAAGATTAAACATTAGCTGATTACCGACAAGTAATTAACAGTGTCAACGAAACACAGAAACTGAATTAATAATAATTATATCATCAACATGATGATCATCTTGTAGAGAATCCCAGAGAAGAGGAGAGGTTAATTACTCACTGCTAGCAGAACAGCACCAAGTCAACCGCAACCATGCCAATTGATGGTGTTAACTGCCAAGCAGATAATTAATTAACGTCATAATTGTAATGCAGCCAGCATGAAAATATTGAATTATTATACTTTTTCCTTCCTATTACCTACTTCAGACACTGAATAACTTTAGAGTGCACACAGACGGGAAGTTTTCACACAATCTTTCAGAAAGCATCTTCAGGATAGGAGACTGCACTGAATTCCATACATTTTCCTTTTTAAAGAACATAATCATAGCCTTGGTCTGTGCAGAAATCTCACACTTTCCTCTTTTTAGCCACTCTTTCATCCTTCCCATTTTTGAGGCTTTGGCTTTTTTTCCTATTGTAATGCTTAGCACTGTTCTACACATGGATTTTGAAATCCTACATTTCTCCCTTGTTGATTTCTTTTGTCAGAAGTAGATCTGGCGATTAGGAATTCAGCTGTGTGGTCATCCCAATGCTTCTTCCCATTTTAAGAGTCGGGTGGGACTTTTGTCCAGTGCAGAATGTATGCCAGAGCATACCATTTCGGCTGCCATAGGACCATCTTACTGATTCCTAGGATTTGTAGTTTGCTGAGGCACTAGTGCATCAAAAGAGGCAGTGTTGTGTAGTGGTTTGAGTACTAAACTAGGACTCCAGGAGATCAGGTTCAAATCCCCACTCAGCCATGGAAACTGTCTGGGTTACCTTGGGCAAATCATACTCTGTCAGCTTCACAGGAAGGCAATGGCAAGCCCACTCTGAACAAACCTTGTCAAGAAAAATCCGTAACAGGGTTCACCTTAAGGTCACTATAAGTCAGAAACTACTTGAAGGCACATGACAGCAAGCAGGCATTAGGACTCTTTAGCAGATAATTCTAAATACATTCTTGTTGTAAACTGCCATCAATTTGACCCACTGGATAAGAGACCTCCAAGTCCCCCTCTCATCAACATGTCTGCTCAGGTCTTGCAGACTCAGCGCTGTGGCTTCCTTGACTGAGCCTCTCCATCTGTAATGCAGCCTTTCTCTTTTCCTACTGCTTTCTATCTTACCAAGCATTATTGTCTTTTCTAGGGAGTCATGTCTTATCATGATATAGCCAAAGTATAACAGCCTCAGTTTAGTCATCTTGGCTTCTAGGGAGAGTTCAGGCTTGATTTGCTCTAGGACCCAGTGGTTTGTCTTTTTAGCAGTCCATGGTATCCATATAACTCTCTTCCAGCACCACATTTCAAATGAGCTGATTTTCTTCCTGTCAGCCTTCTTCACTCTCCAGTTTTCACAAACATACATACAAATTGGAAATATGATGGCACGGGCAATCCTAACTTTAGTATTCAGTGATATATCCTGACACTTCAGGATCTTCTCTAGTTCCTTCATAGCTGCCCTTCCAACTCCTAATCTTTTTCTGATTTTTTGACTGCAAGTCTTCATTCTGATTAATGACTGAGCCAAGGAACAGCAAACCTTGAACTATTTCAATGTCTTCATCATCTGCTTTACAGTTATGTAAATCATCTGTGGTTATTATTTTTGTTTGCTTAATCTTAAACTGTAAACTTGCTTTTCTGGAATCAATGGCTTTCCTTTGTGAACGCATGGGGAAAAAAGCTAGTAAGTAACCTCATACAAACTTTGAGTGAGTACATCCTTTTCCAACCAATAAAGCAAAGGAAATAATTTTGCCAGAATATTCCAAAACTTCTAACCTGCCCTGTTCAATCTCTGGTCATAGAGTTGGGATCTGGATGCAAAAGACAGCTACCTTCTAGGGATACTTTAACTGGAGATCCTGTATTCAGCAGGGGGTTGGACTCAATGGTCCATGAGGCCCCTTCCAACTCTATGATTCTATGACTCTACATCTGTATGACTCTGGTTTTGGAAGTCTACCCACAGGGCAGAGGATGAGGATACTGAACAGCTTTATCATGTCTGAATACTACAGTCTCCCTTGCAACAAGGATCATCTTCAGCTACTGTAACCGTACTCACTGATGAGCTGTGCTCAGATGAGGAAGGTGTAGAAATATATAACATAACAGTGCAGCCAGAAGCACTACATCTTCTGCTAGTCACACCATGTTCTGCAGATTGGTGATGTCAAGTGTGTCACTTGTGGCCTCAAGCTACTGGAGTTGCTGGGATGGAGCAAGGTGACTCTTCCATATGTTCACTAGAATCTGTTTTCCTCCTGCCTGGGGGAGAGGTGACTTGCTGTCCCCCCAAGGTCACGCTAGCTGGTGGGGGGGTAGGCCAGAGCAGGCCCTTTAAAACACGGCTCCACCCCCACCGCCTCTTTCTTTGTTTCCTGGTCACCCACCCTCCCACCCTCATTTGTTGTGTAAGCACACTGGTCACTTCAGGGCCAGGTAAGAATATCCCCCCCTAAAAGGGGACATTTTTCATCTACCATACACTGCAGCAGGGGACTAGGTGTTTGGCTTTCAGAGTGGTGTCTTAAATAGGAGTTAAATAGGTTTCCTGGCAGGTGATGGGGTAGCATTAAGGCATTGGTGAATACCTTTGGCACAAGGCAGTGTAGGATATGCCTCTGGCACTCACTTTCCCGGTTGTCAGGCAGAGGGAGAAGGGCAAAGAAGGAAGGCATCCTTGGGGTGGGCCCATATACTTGTGCCCTCACTTCAGGGCTCAGCAAAGGGTTGGGGGCTATTTTGTGGGGCCTGTCTTCCAGAGGGGGTTGCCAAGGTAGCAACCCAGGATCAGGGGTTTGCCCTCGGGACCCGGTATCATGCACAGCCCCCATGAGGTCAAGTTCAAAGCCATGTCCAAGGTCGCGTTCAAGTTCATTTCTAAATAGGCATTTCTTAATTTTATTATTTAAATTGCCCATATTCATCCCAAATTCTGTTGTGTGGTCTCTTCATTTCGAGGGGTGGACAGCAAACCTATGGGTTTCCAGGGCCTTTTTGATATTCCCTTTCCTCTGATGGAACTATGCTGAGTACGTTGAGGGGACTGTCCAAATATGGGTAAATATGTACATTCAGAGTCCTCAAATGAGTTACTAGGGTAGTTTTCTCCCTTAGAATGGAAAAAACAATAAATTGGACTTCAAACTGGAATCAGCATTCCAATTCTTAAACCACAGGTGGTACCTGGCAGGCAGATCCAGAAGCCATAGCTCTAGAGGAATACTAAGAAGGAATACTAGAGAGAATCCAGACAATGGCCCTTTCCACACGCGGGCGGGGAAACAGGGAAAGCCATGCTAAAACATGGGCTTACCTTGTTCCGTCGCCGCATGGAGCAGAGCATTTCACTGCTCTACATGCAGCAGTGTCCCGCAGTGTCCTCGGCGCCCAGCAGCGCCCAAAATGGCGGATTTTGACTGGCAGAGCCTCTCCACCAATCAGAGAAGCTCGCCAGCCAGAAATCCCGCCCCCTGCCCGATCTGCAGGGACACCCTTTCGTGTTTCCGTAAATCCATACAGGCACTGCGATGGGGCTGGACACCCCATGCCTTTGAAAAAACACATAAAATGTGGTTTTTCAAAAGCACGCGGCACCGCCACTTGCGGGCGCCCGACCGTGGATTGGGGTGTGGAATTACTCGAGAGTAATCCACCCCAATTCGCGTAACAGTGTAGACGACCTCCGTGGAGGTCGCTCTACACCGTTTTTTTAACCCCATGTGGAAAGGGCCAATGTCCATAATAAAGGCAGTAGCCTTAGCTAATCTGATTACTCAATATCCAAGCTTAACTTCCTTCATGGTAACATGTGCCAACAGCTCCTCTACTGCTTTACTGACATCCTGGCAAAGAGTGGTGGAGCCACAGAACCATACTTAAAACATATGGGCCCTGAAACTAACGGTGCCACTAGGGCATCCATCAAAAGCACCTTTGACTTATGCCTGCTCTCTTGGGGGGTGGGGGGAAGAGTAAAAGCACCCAGGGAAACAGCAGTATATTCCCACTACCCTTCTTTTGTACCAACAACAGTTTCTGGGAATGGGACCTAGTCTGGGATTGCATATCTAGCATCCTAGCAGACAACTTGTTTGGTGCTCCCCTTCTGCCTGGCTGCAGATATCCAGGACTCCCATGACTTTCTATGAGAAGAGATAAAGCCAAGAATACCTAACCTCAGCACTTCTCCTCCAAGGAATGTTGCCTACAGACAGCTCACTTGAAGGGGAGACTGACAGCTATATTGGAAGAAAAGACTTTACCCAAGGCTGACTTAGATCTCTTGAAGTGAAGCAGCCCTTACCACAGTTGCATTGGGTGAAGAAGATGGTGAACCACAGAAGACTGGATCCTCTTACACAAAAGACTCCCAGAAAGTGTGCTGCCCTTGACTGCAAAGGCCATCTAGTCCAAACCCCTGCTAGTCCAAGCAAGCAAGCAAATAGCTGGTGACACCAATTCATATTTGAGGGTATGATAAAGTACAACAAATTCTTAACTTTGACTGAGTAAAATAGGAACAAGAAATTCTTTGTGATTTCAGTCTCTGATTTCTTGCTTAAATGTCAATAAGATGGAAGTGTTGGGAAAATTATATTAATATTTGAAGGATGATTAAAAATAGTATTAAACTAAGAAACTGTTATATAAGAGTTATCAGACAGCAGTTGTATTGGATAAGCACAAAGGAAATAAGTGAAAATGGGGAGAGATGTTAAGTTCATAACTTTCGATGGATCAATGGAAATTATATAAGAGACATAAAATCATCCATCAAACAAAGCTAAGTGAAGATATACTGTATTTACCACCGTATAAGACATATCAGCGTATAAGACATATCCCATTTATACATCAGAACATACTATTTGCTGAAGTACAAAACACACTGGTGTATAAGACTCACTCCATTTTCAAACAGTATTTTTTTTGGGGGGGGGAGTGAATCTTATACACCAGAAAATAGAGTACTCTAAAAATATCAATGCAGATTGGAAAGCATTGCAGATCTGTTTCACATCATAGCTGAAAGGTCTTCAGGTCTCTTTTGATTTTTTGAAAAATGTTTTTGACTCAAAGTTGCAATCAATTTAAACTGAAAGACTGGATATCCTACTCCTAGCAATACTATTTACTATGTCTACATTAGATGTTTCAATAACATTTTAAGAGATGAGCTGGTGGAACTGGTAGAAAATCTTTTAACATTAGCCAAATTAGTTATGGATGCCAAATGGAGAATAGCAAACAGAGGTTCTTTAAAGGAATATATTAATCAAATATAATGCATTGCCCCAAGATTAAATTAGTAGAATTTGTTCACTTTTATGAAGATAACAACATCAACAAAAAGACTAGACAACTCAGAATACTATATATTTTTATATGAAATAATGTAATTTGGAGATTGATGCATAAAGGGTTTTTCCCCATTATTAATGTACCTTTCTTATGCAGACATAGGATTGGTAGCATCCTTAACATAAAGTTTATATAGTAAGTGTTAGAAAAAGCATTAGAGGACTGACTTCATTGCTTCCAGAGCAATTGAGACATAGGCCTTTTCCGCATTTTGTTTTTAAAATGGGGCAGTGCATCCTCCAGCGAGGACATTTGCACTTGGGGGCAAACTGGGTCCGGACTACTTTCTGTAGATTCGGACTTCAGCCCCCTCTGGAACAACCAGAACTGGTGGTTCGCCGTGCTATTGAAAGGCCGCTTAAAACAGATCTTTCAATAGCCCGGCGTGCCCCAGTCCGTTGCTGTGCTCCTGTGGAGATCTGCAGGCTTGCACCAGCGCGAGACTGTAGATCTTCCGGGTGCGGGCTTCTGGCTGGAGAGCTTCTCCGGTTGGTGGAGAGCCTCCACCAACCGGAAGCCTCCATTTTCGTCCCTGGAGCAGTGTGTAGCGCGGGCACACACTGCTCCAGATCAGCGTGGATCGTCGGAGGGAGCGCGCCAGTCCGGTGAGTAACAGACTGCCCCGTTTTCTTCCCAAAGTGCGAAAAAGCCCATAGCTAATGTTGTGAGCTATATTTTGATCTTCCTCTCCTACATAAGAGCAGTTTTGTTTTTCTTCATTGTTGATCACACAGGATAACACAGAAGAATGCTGAAAAGCAGCAACATTGTTTTATTCATTCATATTCTGTCTTTTTCCTGAGCTGGGATGCAAGCAGCTTACAAAAATGAAGACCACAAATATAATCATATACAGTGCCCCCCCACTTTTGCAAGGATTCAGGGTGCAAGACCAGAAAAACCACAAAGATCTTTTCCCCCTCCTACTTGATTGAGCAAGTGAAGGAATGCCCACATGTGCTTTCCCTCTCCACACTACACTTCCCATTCCCTACCCTTTTGCTCATGCAAAGAGAAGGAAGGCACATGTGTGCTTTCCCTCCTGGGGCTCCCCTTCCTGGGGTTCTCCTTTCCTATTCGCTTCACTTGTGCCCTGGGCACTGGAAGAAAGGAAGGAAGGTGCCACCCTATTAAAAATCTTTGCATTCAGTTCCTAAAAGCCTGCTGGAACAAAAGGTTTTCACCTACCAATGCATGGATAGTAAGGAGCCAGTCAAACTTCCCTGAGGAATTACATTTGGAGACTGAGAGCAATCACCAATGAGGTTCTCTCCTGCTTTCCCACCAAACATGCCTGTGTGGGCAGTAGAACCAAGAGAAAGGCCTCTCTTCATGAGCTCATAGCTCACAGCAGCTCATATGTCATAATCAGTATACTGAATTGTGTCTGGAAACAAACTGGTACAAACTGGAGTTGTTGCACCAATGGATTTATGACTAGCCCCAGTAACAATGTGACTCCAGATCATTGGACAGTGGACATTTCCAAGCATTATTCTAAAGAAGCCTCATGTGGAGCACATTAAGATAATCCAAATGGGATGTACCTAAGGCACATACCACTGTGGCAAGTGCAGTCCTGGCCACTGTTGAAGCCTTCTGCCTTCTGCTTCAATTGAAATTGCAGCTATGTCTTTGTCATTGCCAAAGATTTTTACTCAGTTCTCATTGTCTCTGAGCTCTCATACTCCACGGACTTAATTCAGTTTTTCCCTGAGTCTTTTTTATTCTTTCCTCAGCTGATTTTCTTCCTATGTATCTCATTGCTCTTTCATTGTTTCTCTGGGGAGAAGCTCATTTTCCACTTTCCTCTCCGCTGCAGCTCATCAGAACTCTGCTCTTGGTCTTCTGATATGCTGCCCATAGGTAAACTCAGTGCATCCTGTGGTTTTCAGATCCATCTATATGATGATCACTCACATCTCAATATTTACCCTCCCTCTATTTAGATACTTCACACTGTTGTTTCAAACTCAATACATCCAAGACCAAGCTGTTTGTCTTTTCTCTCAAGTTCTTCTTTCCCCATACACTTTCTGTATTCATTGACAACATCACCATGTAGTGTATTTTCTCTTATTCTTCTCTTCTTTGTCCCCAATATTTAGTTCATCACCAGATCATATTGCTGATGTCCTTGCAACACTTTGATTCTTTTTATGTTTTTTTTTTTTTTAAAAAAACACCATTTGGGAACTAAAATATTTTAGTTCCTGCTGGGAACTAAAATATTTTATATGAGCTGGGAACTTGATTCAAATCTTCATAACTGTGTTTTAAAACCACACCAATCAAAGAAAAAAGCAGGAAGAAAGTGGAGGGGGGACAGATTAAAGATAGACAAAATCAGCTATTGGTAAACTAAAACCTTAGGTGCATCACAGCAAAATTTTGTTAATCTCCTAGAAGAAAAGGGTTCCTGAAATGCAACCACTGGATAATTAAAACTAGAATGCCTTAGATGGCTACTAGATTGTTCATTTTAAATAATGAATTGAAAGTCTAATAGGAAAACTCATAATACCAGCCCTCTTAACATTAACAATTACCATGATTAACAATGATACTCACAACTCATTTTTCATTAAAGACTATGGGCAGAGATAAGCTTGTTTATATAGACTAGCTTTTGAACCAAAGAGCAATTTATCACCTTGAAAGCCATGAAAGGACAGAACAGCACCCAGCAATTAAAACTTACAAAGTGACCTTGTGACAATTAAAGATCCAGCCTCCTGTGAAGCAACAGCAAAGCAATTGTTTTTAAATCAATTAGAAATGGAAAGATAATTCGTTGGTTTGTTAAATCATACATCTTAGCTTAATGGCAAACAGATCACATTCCCCAATCTGTTCAGAGGTGAACAAAGATTATGTTGGGTACATATGAACATCTTCAGAATCAAATGAAAAACAAAAAGAAAAAGAAAAACGAAGAATAAAAGCTCATTGTGCAGGGAATAAAATATGTTTTGGCTTCTATATTGCTACTTTTAGTTTTTAAGTCTCGTTAGTGCTATGTCCCAACCCTTCCAGTGTTTGGTGAACCCAAGACCACCGCCCTGGGATAAGAGGAGAACCACTGAATATGACCATGATTGCTTCAATCTGTCTCCCTTGGGTCTTAAAGAAGCTTTCGAATACCCTAGCTCTGCTTTATCTAAGCCTGCTCTTCTAGGGTACATATTCACTTGCAGCATCACATGCCAAAACAAAGCAGATGCTGCAATCAGTGTTTGGACCTTACCTACTTGCAGTAGATGGCAAAGAAAAGTTAAATATGCATCAGAAGAGATGCAGAACTCTTCTGTAGGAAAAGGACTCATGTCAATTCTTTCAGCATGTAGAAGGAAGAATTTCAACAGATTTCTCATCAGATTTCTGTAATAATGATATAGCCATATCTACTAAAGGGATCTAAGAAGTTATTGATAGGCAACAAAGGAAAAAAATCATAGCAAAGCTATGATTGGTAGTCGTACGCCCTTCCCACCCACAACAACATGTAGTGGTGAAGCTAGGAGTTTTTTTGTTGTCACTAATAAAGGATATGAAAATTCTGTTACCCTGTATGTTGGGGGTCCCGGGAGGGGCGCCCAAATAACCAAATAAAAACACAAGTTGGGGGAATTTAACTCGAGCACTCTCTTAGCTAAAAGAGAGGCAGGGTAACTTTAGCAAGGATCTTTTAACCCAATGTCTACGGCTTCAGGTCAGACAACAGGCAAGCAAGTTTCAAAAGTAACAAAAATAACAGTTTTATTGAAAGATAAACAGCAAATAAAAACAACACACACACTAGCTAACTTGGAAGCAGAAATAGAGAGCTTAGGGATGGGTAATACGACACCTGATCTCGTAGTCCTGGAGAGAAAGATGGGGTTCGGGGGAAGAAAGCTCAGCGTGGCTGGCTGAGGGGAGCTCCTTAGACAAACTGGCAGCAAGGCAAGATGGAAGTCCAAAGTAGTCCAAAGACATCCCAAAAGTGGGGACCTTTTATAGGTTGGAGTTTACCTACAGGCTATATCATGCTCGGTGAGAACAAAGGAAATTTGGAGCTGGACAAAGGAGTTGGAAAAGGTCAAGTTCTGCATGATGGGTTTAGCTCTTAAGACAATAGCGTGGCCTGTTCGCTAATGGCCCGCTATAAAGGAATAGCTTGGCTGCATGGCTTTGTGTAGCTCCAAGCCAAGAAGAGCCAGTTTGCAGGGAGGTTTTTCCCTAAAGCAACAGAGAGGCTTAAGTTGCTTGCCTGAATGGGGTCTTGGAATGTACAACCATTAACGGCCGCGCCTGTACGTGCTTGTCCAGGAGACCTCTGCAAACTCGTGGAGTGGGGTGGCAGAGGAAGGTCAAGCAAAGACAAATTATTTGATATGAAAAGGATATCTAGTGCTCTCACCCAACGTATCATAACCATGATAACAATTCCTCTCCAGAGATGAATTCTTTATACTAGAACTCTCTTATTCCTATACTTGCAATACTTCAAAGTGCCTGAAAATTCATGAGGTTATGTTGTGGTGGCTGGTTTACTTATTCATATATTTGAGATCATGTTTATGCTGCTTTTCAACTTAAAAACAACTTAAAGCAGTTTAGAATAATGATATATATATATATATATATGTACATAAATAAAGTGATGTAATTAAAAAAGAATTAAAAATGGCATAAATGACAATGTTAACAATCAGAAGAAATGTGTAGGCAACGAAGCTAAGGAGGGTCAGCCTTAGTTAGTACTTGGATAGGAGACCACTAATTAATACCAGGTACTATGGGTTATTTTTCAGAGAAAGGAACTGGCAAGATCACCTCTGAATATTCCCACCCTAAGAAAACCCTATGAAATTCATGGGGTCACCATAGGTGTCAGCTTGAAGACAACCTGAAAATAGATAACACACAAATAAGTAGGCGTTTATTTGACTGGGGAAACAGATAACACCTACAGCTGTTTATTCTCACTGTTGTAGTTGTTCATTTAATGTTTAAAACTACACATTCTTTATATTTTTAGAGATGTAGAAAAAAGACTATGTTCTTTAATTTTTATTTTTAGTTTACAAACTAATATACTTATTTGGGCATCTGTGATCATAGAGAACAAGTAGGGCTACAGACAGAAAAACTGGAAAACAATGCTCAAACACTGCATTTCACAGGCCCTTTTGCACTAAACTGTTATAGTGCTATTATTCCACTTTCAACATCGTATGGAATCCTGGGATCTGCAGTTTAGAACTCTCAGGCCCTTTTCGCACGGGCCTTCTGTCTCACGACAGCCCCGTGAGCCTCGCGGGAGTGGGACCGTCGCTCCGCACGACTCACTCCCACTTCCGCCGGGCTCACGGGGCTGAAGCAGTGTGAGCGCAGGTTTTTTAATTTTCGCTTCAAAGCGACAATCACCCGTGCTCGCGCAATGCTCCCGGCGCCCGTGCGCACTTACCTCCTGTGCGGAGCATCGGGGAGGCAGCCAAGTCGCGCTTCCTTCCCTCTGTCCCTGCGGAAGGAAGTGGCGGGGTGGGGCGCTAGCGCGACGGACGCGACACCTCCTGCTTCGCGCGCGCACGGGGGGGACGGACACACAGCCTCCTGCTTCGCGCGCGCGCGGGGGGACAGACGTGACAAGCTCCTTTCTCGCACGCGGGGGGGCGGATGCGACAAGCTCCTTTCTCGCACACGCGCGCGGGGGGAGGATGTGACAAGCTCCTTTCTCGTGCGCGCGGGGGGCGGACGCGCGAGCCACCGCCGCCTCTGGGAGGCTGCCGCTTCCCCGCTCGTTCCTTTGCCTGTGGAAGGAATGAGCAGGGAAGCGGCAGCCTCCCGGAGAAGGCTTCTTGTGCAAGCCGCTCCCCCGCTCGCGCTAGAAGCCTTAATGCGAAAAGGGCCTCAGTCTTTCGAATTCTCAGCCAGAGCTCTTTGGCCTCAGTACACTACAAACGAAAGAATTCCACAGGGTTTTGAAAATGAAATAATAGCACTATAATGGTGTAGTGTGGAAATGGCCTCAGATTTCACTGAGGAATACCAGAAGGAACGACATATTATGATAATGAAATTAATGACAAATGAATGACACATGCTTCAAGAGATTAAACCAGGCATCTTCTATCCATGCACACACACTAGACAATCACGATCACCTTATTCTTTTAGTCATAAAAACATTTTCAGTTAGATCACTGGGGTACATGGACTCAGTTCTTAAATCATACGCCACCAACATTCAAAAGTTTTGTAAGGAATACCACTGGCTTCCTATGAAAATTCCAGTCCTGAAGACACTATCTGAATGTTGGAGCCATCTGTACCATGATCTGTACAACCATTGTTACCGCAGTTTCTAGCCCAGACTTGTGGGATATTAGATATCATTTTGATATCAATAATTTGGCCTTCTATACTCCTTTTTCCTTCACATGCTTGCAAGGCCCCCAGATAAGCACACCCACAGGCATGGCCGACAATAGCTGAAACATTCCAAACAAACACAGGCAGGCCAGAAATAGTCAGATTGCTGCTTTAGGAGACCTCAAGGCAAGTACCACATTATGTATGCACGCTACTTACAAAGGACTCCCTGCCCCAAGCAGGCAGCTTGAAGAGCCGAATACTCAACTGTCAGGCACTCCGCGTTTGCATACTGGCTACTCTAATGACAACTCTGTCTTAATCATGTAAAATACTGACCTTTCGGAGGCTTTGTCTCCAGCCCGAAACCTTGAGGCCACATTTTCCCCTATAAGAACCCCTGACTTTGAGCGCTTCCTCGGATCGTTCTTGGCTTCCATCCCGCCTTGCTGTCACTTTGTTCGGTGAGCCCTCCCCTCAGCTCCTCGTGCTGAGAATTTCCTCTGCTACAGACCTTTCCCTTCAAACTACCCGGACTTCCGGACAGGTATAGTATTTCCCATACAAAACCTCCTCTTAAAATCCCTCTATCCAACTCCAACCTTTATTTCTATAGATCTCTGTGTGAGTGTGTTGCATACACGTGTTTGACTGTATATCAAGAAAAACAACAATTATTATTTACTTCTGTTTGCTCCTTGACTCGGCCTGACCCCGTAGACATTGGGTAAAAGATCTTGCTACGTTGCCCTGCCTCTCGTAGTGCTAGCTTGTGCTCTTTGCTAATTCCCAACTCTGTAATATTTGGAGCGCACGTAAGTGTCCCTCACGGGACCCCCAGAAATCAGGGTAACAGAGTGGTGGAGTAACGCAGGCAACTCCTGTACCCCTAATTTGAGTAGGAGTCATGAACCTTCTCAAATCAGGCTGGTACAGACCTAGGGAACAACCGTGGTCAAGTCTTGAGGTGTTAGGAACATGTGAGCATGAAATCTGTGTTTGAGCTCCAGCAGCTACTCTATGTGGGCTTGAAATCTATACCCCTTTCTCACTTGGTTTGTGTGTGTCAGCCACACTGGCTTGGTCACTAGCTCTCTGGTAGTGAATCAAGACCGATAGCAAGGGGTGTGCACAAACTGTCCTGGGAATCACATCCCTGGGCTGGGATCTAAAGCGCTAGGGCATTAGGTGCAGTCCACACTCTCTCTCTATTTTCATGGCAAGGCAGTAAAAGCACTTAGGGAAGAAATCCTCCCCCCTCAGAGTAACATGGGTGCATCCCGTTCTTAGTGTAAAGCACAGGTGTGTCCTGGCTGAATTTGAACTCGGGTGTGTCCCGACTGCTAGCAAAGTAGGTGCGGGTAGTGAGTCCTGACCTAGAATAGGGTTTCAGAAGGTTTTGCCCAAGGAGTAGGAAGGCGCCCCTCACCCAAAAAAACTGTTAGGGATGGTTCAGTTTTGGTTCCTTTCCCTTTTGCCCCTGCTGCTTGGCCAGGCGGTGCTGTAAGTTCCACTGGGTTCGTTTCCCTCTTTCATTGGCAGGCAGAATACTCGTGAAGGTTCCCCTGGAGTCTAGGTGACTCTCCCTGTCTCTGAACTGTGTCCTCGTCCTTTTGTCCCTAAGCTGTCAAGGTGGAAGGCCGGGCTTAGTCAGACGAAAGTGACTTTTTTGGGGCAGGCTGGAGTTAGGTTCCCACACCTCTTCCCTCACTAAGTTCTGTAGAGTTCATTTTCCTACAATCCCCAGGGGTCTCGTTGATCCTACCCATCTCTCCAGACCCTGGTCCCTTGTGTGTAAGGTTTAGAATGGCTGAGAGCAGCAAGATGGAAGTGAAAGACCTCATGCTAGAGAGGGAGGTCAAAGGAAAGTTAGAAAAGTGGGTGTTCGGTAAAGGGAAATGCCCCTGGAAGGAGACAAGCTTCCCACTTTAAGGGAGGCATACGCTCAGGCACACCAGTCGAAGAACTCATTTGGGCCATCTAAGGATGCTTTGACCACATGGGGACTTTGGCTGATGGCCAGAGATGCCTCACGTACCCTGGTAGAGACCAGAGACAAGCTTGTAGTGTCAGAAAAGGAAATTGCCCGGCTTCAAGCTGAGATGGAGGCTCTGCGAGCGGACAAGGTAACATTCGTGTCTGTTGCGCAGACCACCACACAGAAATTGAGTGCTGTCACTCTGCAGGCTCAGACTTGGGTGGAGCAAGCTCACACTTTAGAAGCTGAGCTAGCTCACACCAAGTCTGCAGCTAAATCCATGGTAGGGCAGGTCAAGAAACAGCAGGAAGCTGTTAGTCACGTGGCTTGCCATAAGAAGATAGAGGCGTTGGCGAGCCAACTTAACACCAAAGGGCATTGATCTCTGCGGTCTGCCCTGGGCTTCTCCTCTCATTTTCCCTTGAGGAGCTGCTGCCAGAAGACCCTTCCCCACGACCCAGACTGGAGCGACCACAGGGTCCCAGTCCAACCTGTTGAAACCCGTTCAATAACGAAAAGGATTTCCCCTTCAGGAGCGGGAGGTGTAGAAAGGGCAGAAGTGCGGGAGACCCAGGAGATAGAGACAAGGGTCCCCTGGAGAGCCACTGAAGCCAAAGCAATTGCGGACCAACTTGGTCCTTTGAACAAGTCCACAGGGATCATGTGGCTTAATGCCGTGATCCACTCCCATCCCACAGCCAACAGCCAGGACTTAACCCAGCTGGCTCGGTTGTGCATGTCCCCTTCAGACATCCCCACACTGGAATCATCCGTGCCGGCTTGAAGCTTAGTGAAACTCGAGGCCCATGACTGGATGAGGGAGGTAATTAGGATTTTGTGACTTGGGCAGAGCGCTAGTGCTCTGTACGTCATGGAGCAACAGGGTCCTTGAGAGAACCCTGAAGCTTACGTGGCCCAGAAGCAGCTTCTGGCCATATTAGCAGGGAAGGTCCCCCAAGCGCAGGATGGCTACAACTTCAACAACGTGGAATTCAAGACTCTCCTTTATGGAGGCCTGAACCACAAAACTAAAATGGCCCTGGGGCTCATCAATCCTTGGGGAAAAAATTTAATGACAACCTCCGGAGAGTCGCTGACCTGCTCCGTGAGGCTGGAGCCCTGAAATCCTCTCCAAAGGCAAACCAGAAAGAGGCTGGGAATTGGGAGCCCATACAGGAGGTAACTTACTCCAATTATGGCCCCCACTCCCAGCATAGAAAATCAGCCCCGACTTCAGTCCCCAGAGGGAACTGGAACTCGCGTCCTCCTCCTAGACAGGACAATAGATCGAAACAGGAGCATTGGCAGGCTAGGGACTCCCACAGGCAGCCCAGCAGGGCAGGGAATTCCACTCCCCTGCCTTCAGCTCCAAAACAGGCCACGGACAATAGTGCTCCCAGGGAGACATCCGGTGGTTATGACCCAACTGCCCAGACTTATTCTTCAAACAGAGTAAAGATCTGGGGCATGCTAAGAAAGTTCAGACTGGACATGAGCCAGTTCGATGAGAGCCCCCTGATTAAGCTCCTTTATGCCCTCAAAAGGCATTTACCCCTGAGAAATAGCCAACCGGTGAATGCAGTGACCAACGGTCCTCCCCTGGCTGGATATTACCTCGACTTAGAGCTGTCAGGAAAGAGGTGCCCTCGGTCCCAGGATCTCCCTGAGAGGGTTGTGGCTCGACTGACACCCAACAGATGGGGTAGATCTAGGGTGAAGGCAGGCACTAGGACAGATAGGGAAAAGACCACCGCCACCCCTCCTGCAGACTCCAGAGCAGCACTTAAAAGTGCTGCGGCCAAACCTAACAAGACAGGGTGAGCCCACTCCAGACGCTATCCGATTGACCGGGTATGGCGGGGGGGACCCAATCTAAGTCCTTTAAGAACACAAGCGCTCAGTGTGCACTAAAACAAAGCAAATAGTCCCTCCTTCTGACATAGCCCTGAGTGCAAATCCAACCACCTCTGAAACAGTGGTGCTTTCAGAGCACCGAGAACGATCACACCAGGCTAAGGTTCAGGAGGAAGCCCCCACAGAACCTGACAAGGCACCGAACATTGCCAGCCCGTGTGAGAGCCAGGAAGAGGAGAGCACACAGCAAGGGGAAGACAGCCCAAGCTTCCAAAGCTTGCTATTGTTCCCTCTCTGAGCCCCCTGTTAGAAACCTGCAGTTTCTCCTGGAACTTCCTTGAATCCTTGGCAGAGAGAATCCACCCTCTCCTTGCCCTCTTTCAAGGGAATTCCATGTGGGACTGGGGATTCAAGCAACAAGAGGCTCCTGCCCAACCAGAGCACAGTTTAGTAAAGGCACTCACCCTGGCACACACTGAATTGACACTACGCACTCCCTTTCACTGCAGTCCGTCAGGGGAGATTTCAACCACTGTGAGCCCCAAATACCATACTGAGGTGGATTTGGCTACTGCCTTCCCCTCCACAGAGCTATACTGGTGCCAGCTTACATTCCTATTCAGTGGCACCCAATACCTTTACTCTGGTGATCTTGAGAGGGGCCAAGACAGTCCATGGCTCTGTCTCGATCACCATCCTGCCACGAAATGCCGTACTTCAGGAGGCACTTGGGTGAGGTACCAGCCTCCACTTTGAATTAGCCAAAAGGGTCTCAAGCAATGAGTGGGCATTGCCACTCTTGCAAGTAATTTCAGAGATCCACCAACCAGCACAATCAAAGGACTGGAAGGGAAAGCCCCCAGACTGGGCAACCCCCTCCTTTGTGCAGCAGCCAAGGA
>CAOLHI010006119.1:0-41023 GCA_948474755.1 Ctenosaura bakeri | reverse complement strand
GCCTTCCCCCTTTTCCCCAGGGGAATTTGGGTCCGGTTTCTGAGGAAAGAAGAGCACCCGGGGCCCCAGCTCCATGGTCTCTTCCCCTTAGTGATGGAGAGAGACCTTCCTCCCATTCCAAGTGCCATTGCTCTTGCTTCTGAGGCAAAGAAGAGCAGCCCTTCTTAGCCCCCATCGTTTCCCTGCCCAGTGACTGGTGAGAGGCCTTCCTCCCATTTCAACTGCTTTTCCCTTGGCTTCTTAGGCAAAGAAGCAGCCACGCTTAGCTCCATGGTCCCCGGCCTAGTAACTGGTGAGAGGCCTTCCTCCCATTCCAGCTTCCATTGCTCTGGCTTCTGAGGCAGAAAGTGCAGCCATGTTTAGCCCCATGGTCCCCGGCCCCAGTAGGGGTGAGAGGCCTTCCTCCCATTCCAACTGCCATTGCTCTTGCTTCTGAGGAAAAGGGGGCCCCCACCCAGGTCTCTCGGCCTAGTGACTGGTGAGGGCCTCCTTTTAACTGCCATTGCTCTTGCTTCTGAGGCAAATAATAACCCCGTGCCTAGCTCCATGGTCTTTTTGGCCTAGTGACTGGAGAGAGACCTTCCTCCCTTTCCCAAGTGCCATTGCTCTTGCTTCAAGCAAAGAAGAGCACCCATGCTTATTTCCAGGGTCTCTCCCCTAGTAACTGGTGAGAGGCGTTCTTCCTATTCCAACTTTCCTCTTGCTTCTGGGGGAAAAGAAGAGAAGCCGTACCAAACTCCATGGTCCCCGGCCTAGGGACTGGTGAAAGGCCTTCCTTCCAATCCAACTGCCATTGCTCTGCGTTCTAAAGCAAAGAAGAGCAGCCATGCTTAGCTCCAGGGTTTTGGAGTGACGGGTGAGATGCCTTCCTCCCCTTCCAACTGCCTTTCCCTTTTTTGGTTTCCCTAGGCACAGAAGAGCAGCCAGTTTAGCCCCATGGTCCCCGGCCTAGTGACTGGTGATAGGCCTTCCCCCCATTCCAACTGCCATTGCTCTTGCTTCTGAGGCAAAGAAGAGCAGCCGTGCTTAGCTCCATGGTCTCTCGGCCTAGTGACTGGTGAGAGGCCGTCCTCCCATTCCAACTGCCATTGCTCTTGCTTCTGAGGCAAAGAAGAGCAGCCGTGCTTAGCTCCATGGTCTCTCGGCCTAGTGACTGGTGAAAAGGCCTTCCTCCCATTCCAACTGCCATTGCTCTTGCTTCTGAGGCAAAGAAGAGCAGCCGTGCTTAGCTCCATGGTCTCTAGGCCTAGTAACTGGTGATAGGCCTTCCTCCCATTCCAACTGCCATTGCTCTGGCTTCTGAGGCAAAAAAGAGTAGCCATACCTAGCCCCCATGGTCTTGGGCCCTTTGGGGAAAATGGGGGAGGGCCTTCCTCCCATTCCAACTGCCATTGCTCTGGCTTCTGAGGCAAAAAAAAGGGCCTACCAAGCTAAAATGGTCTCTCGGCCCAGTGACTGTTAAGAGGCCTTCCCCCCATTCCAACTGCCATTGCTCTGGGTTCTAAAGCAAAGAAGAGGAGCCGTGCTTAACTCCATGGTCCCCGGCCTAGTAACTGGGGAGAGACCTTCCTCCCATTCCAAGTGCCATTGCTCTGGCTTCTGAAGCAAAGAAGGCAGCCATGCTTAGTTCCATGGTCTTGGGCCCTAGTAACTGGTGAGAGGCCTTCCTCCCATTCCAACTGCCATTGTTCTTGCTTCTGAGGCAAGGAAGAGCAGCCCTTTTTAGCCCCCATGGTTTTCTTTGGCCTAGTGACTGGTGAGAGGCCTTCCCCCCTTTTGAATTTACCATTGCTCTGGCTTCTGAGGAAAAGAAGAGACCCCTGCGTAGCTCCATTGGTCTCTGGCCTAGTGACTGGTGAGGGCCCTTTCCCCCCCCATTCCAACTGCCATTGCTGTGGCTTCTGAGGCAAAGAAGAGCAGCCATGCTTAGCTCCATGGTCCCTTGGCCTAGGGACTGGTGCGATGCCTAACTCCCATTCCAACTGCCATTTATCTGGCTTCTGAGGAAAAGAAGAGCAGCCGTGCCCAGCTCCATGGTTTCTCGGCCTAGTGACTGGTGAGAGGCCTTCCCCCCATTCCAAATGCCTTTGGGTTTTTTTCTGGGGCCCCGGGAAAGGGAAGCAGCCCTTCTTAGCTCCAGGGTTTTTGGTAAGTGATGGGGGGAAGGGGCCCTTTTCCCATTCCAACTACCATTGCTCTGGCTTCTGAGGCAAAGAAGAGCAGCCCTGCGTAGCTCCATGGTCTCTCGGCCTAGTGACTGGTGAGAGGCCTTCCTCCCATTCCAACTGCCATTGCTGTGGCTTCTGAGGCAAAGAAGAGCAGCCATGCTTAGCTCCATGGTCCCTTGGCCTAGGGACTGGTGCGATGCCTAACTCCCATTCCAACTGCCTTTTTATCTGGCTTCTGAGGAAAAAAAAGGGGGGCCCAGCCCCAGGGCCCCGGCCTAGTGACTGGTGAGAGGCCTTCCCCCCATTCCAACTGCCATTGCTCTGGCTTCTGAGGCAAAAAAAAAAACCCGTGCCCAGCTCCAGGGTTTCCCCGGCCTGGTGACTTGTAAGAGGCCTTTTTCCCCATTCCAACTGCCATTGCTCTGGTTTCTGAGGAAAAAGAGAGCAGCCATGTTTAGCTCTATTGTATCCCGGCCCAGTGACTGGAGAGAGAGACCTTCCTCCCATTCCAAGTGCCATTGCTCTGGCTTCTGAGGCAAAAAAGAGTTGCCATGCCTAGCTCCATGGTCCCCGGCCTAGTAACTGATGAGAGGCCTTCCTCCCATTCCAACTGCCATTGCTATGGCTTCAGAGGCAAAGAAGAGCAGGCCTGTTTAGCTCCATCGTCTCTTCGCCTAGTGACTGGTGAGAGGCCTTCCTCCCATTCCAACTGCCATTGCTCTTGCTTCTGAGGCAGAGAAAAGCAGCCGTGCTTAGCTCCAGGGGTTCCGGCCAACCGGGTGAAAGGCCGTCCCCCCTTTTTCCCCCCTGCCATTGTTCTGGCTTCGTGGCAAAGAAGAGCAGCCATGCTTAGCTCCATGGTCTCTCAGCCTAGTTACGGGTTTAAAGGGCCCCTCCCATTCCAACTGCTATTGACCCGCCTTCTGGGGGGAAAAAAGAGCAGCCAGGGGTTAGTTCATCGTCTTTCGGCCCAGTAAACGGGAAAGGCCCTTCCTCCCACTGAAACTCCCATTGCTCTGGCTTCTGAGGAAAAGGGGCCCGGGTTTACTCCATGGTCCCCGGCCTAGGAACTGGTGAGAGGCCTTCCTCCCACTCCAACTGCCATTGATCTGGCTTCTGAGGCAAAGAAGAGCAGCCCTTTTTTTAGTTCCATCGTCTCCCGGCCAAGTGACTGGTGAGGGCCTTCCTCCTTTTCCCAAAACCCTCCATTGCTCCGGTTTTGACAAAGAAGAGCAGCCGTGCCTAGCTCCATGGTCTCCGGCCCAGTGACTGCTGACAGGCCTTCCTCCCATTCCAATTGCCATTTATCTGGCTTCTGGGGAAAAAAAGAGCAGCCGTCCCCAGCCCCATGGTCTCTCGGCCTAGTGACTGGTGAGAGGCCCCCCTCCCATTCCAACTGCCATTGCTCTTGCTTCTGAGGAAAGAAGAGCAGCCGTGCTTAGCTCCATGGTCCCCGGCCCAGTGACTGTTAAGAGGCCTTCCTCCCATTTCAACTACCATTGCTCTGGGTTCTAAAGCATAGAAGAGGAGCCGTGCTTAGCCCCCATGGTCTCTCGGCCTAGTGACTGGAGAGAGACCTTCCTCCCATTCCAAGTGCCATTGCTCTGGCTTCTGAAGCAAAGAAAGACCCGTTTCACCCCCCATGGTCTCTCGGCCTAGTAACTGGTGAGAGGCCTTCCTCCCATTCCAACTGCCATTGTTCTGGGTTCTAAAGCAAAGAAGAGGAGCCGTGCTTAGCTCCATGGTCTCTGGGCCTTGTGACTGGAGAGAGACCTTCCTCCCATTCCAAGTGCCATTGCTCGGGCTTCAAGCAAAGAAGAGCAGCCATGCTTATTTCCCCATGGTCTCTCGGCCTAGTAACTGGTGAGAGGCCTTCCTCCCATTCCAACTGCCATTGCTCTGGCTTCTGAGGAAAAGAAGAGCAGCCATGCTTAGCTCCATGGTTTCTCGGCCTAGTGACTGGTGAGAGGCTTCCTCCCATTCCAACTGCCATTCCTCTGGCTTCTGAGGCAAAGAAGAGCAGCCATGCTTAGCTCCAGGGTCCCCAGCCTAGTTACTGGTTATAGGCCTTCCTCCCATTCCAACTGCTATTGATCCGGCTTCTGAGGGAAAAAAGAGCAGCCATGGTTCCCTTCCATCGTTTTTCGGCCCAGTGACTGGTAAAAGGCCTTCCTCCCACTGCAACTCCCATTGCTTTGGCTTCTGAGGCAAAGAAGAGCAGCCGTGCTTAGCTCCATGGTCTCTCGGCCTAGGGACTGGTGGGGGGCCTTCCTCCCACTCCAACTGCCATTGATCTGGCTTCTGAGGCAAAGAAGAGCAACCCTTTTTTAGTTCCATCGTCTCCCGGGCAAGTACTGGTGAGAGGCCTTCCTCCTATTCCAGCTGCCATTGCTCCGGCTTCTGAGGCAAAGAAGAGCACCCGGGGCCCCACCCCAGGTCTCTTGGCCTAGTGACTGGAGAGAGACCTTCCTCCCATTCCAAGTGCCATTGCTCTTGCTTCTGAAGCAAAGAAGAGCAGCCATGCTTATTTCCCATGGTCTCTCGGCCTAGTGACTGGTGAGAGGCCTTCCTCCCATTCCAACTGCCATTGCTCTGGCTTCTGAGGAAAAGAAGAGAAGCTGTACCTAACTCCATGGTTTGGCCTAGGGACTGGTGAAAGGCCTTCCTTCCAATCCAACTGCCATTGCTCTGGGTTCTAAAGCAAAGAAGAGCAGCCATGCTTAGCTTCAGGGTTTTTGGCCCCAGTGACTGGTGAGATGCCGTCCTCCCATTCCAACTGCCATTCCTTTGGCTTCTGAGGTAAAAGAAGAGCAGCCGGGCTTCCCCCAGGTCCCCGGCCCAGTGACTGCTGACAGGCCTTCCTCCCATTCCAATTGCCATTTATCTGGCTTCTGAGGAAAAGAAGAGCAGCCGTGCCTAGCTCCATGGTCCCCGGCCTAGTGACTGGTGAGAGGCCTTCCCCCCATTCCAAATGCCATTGCTGTGGCTTCTGAGGCAAAGAAGAGCAGCCATGGTTAGCTCCATGGTCCCTTGGCCTAGTGATTTAGAGGCCGTCCTCCCATTCCAACTGCCATTGCTATGGCTTCAGAGGCAAAGAAGAGCAGGCCTGTTTAGCCCCCATCGTCTCTTCGCCTAGTGACTGGTGAGAGGCCTTCATCCCATTCCAACTGCCATTGCTCTTGCTTCTGAGGCAAAGAAGAGCAGCCGTGCTTAGCTCCATGGTCTCTCGGCCTAGTGACTGGTGAGAGGCCGCCCTTTCCCATTCCAACTGCCATTGCTCTTGCTTCTGAGGCAAAGAAGAGCAGCCGTGCTTAGCTCCATGGTCTCTCGGCCTAGTGACTGGTGAGAGGCCGTCCTCCCATTCCAACTGCCATTGCTTTTGCTTCTGAGGCAAAGAAGAGCACCCCTGGTTTAGCTCTATTTATCCCGGCCCAGTGACTGGAGAGGGCCTTCCCCCCCCATTCCAAGTGCCATTGCTCTGGCTTCTGAGGCAAAAAAGAGTTGCCATGCCTAGCTCCATGGTCTGTCGGCCTAGTAACTGATGAGGGGCCCTTTCCCTCCCATTCCAACTGCCATTGCTATGGCTTCAGAGGGCAAAGAAGAGCAGGCCTGTTTAGCTCCATCGTCTCTTCGCCTAGTGACTGGTGAGAGGCCTTCATCCCATTCCAACTGCCATTGCTCTTGCTTCTGAGGCAAAGAAGAGCAGCCGTGCTTAGCTCCATGGTCTTGGCCAGTGACTTGTGAGGGCCGTCCCCCCATTCCAACTGCCATTGCCCTTGCTTCTGAGGCAAAAAAGAGCAGCCGTGCTTAGCTCCATGGTCCCCGGCCTAGTGACTGGTGAGAGGCCTCCTCCCATTCCAACTGCCATTGCTCTTGCTTCGAGGAAAAGAAAGAGCCGTGTTTACCCCATGGTCTCTGGCCTAGTGACTGGTGAGAGGCCGTCCTCCCATTCCAACTGCCATTGCTCTTGCTTCTGAGGCAAAGAAGAGCACCCTCCTTTCCATGGTCTCTAGGCCTAGTAACTGGTGATAGGCCTTCCTCCCATTCAAACTGCCATTGCTCTGGGTTCTAAAGCAAAGAAGAGCAGCCATGCTTAGCTCCATGGTCCCCGGCCCCAGTGACTGTTAACGGGCCCTTCCCTTTTTTCCAAACCCGCCATTCCTCTGGCTTCTAGGAAAAGAAGGCAGCCATGCGTAGCTCAATGGTCTCTCCGCCCAGTGAATTGTAAGACGCCTTAGTCTCATTCCAACTGCCATTTCTCTGGCTTCTTAGACAAAGAAGAGCAGCCATGCTTTGCTCCATCGTCTCTCGGCCATTTACGGGGAAAAGGGGCCCTTTCCCCATTCCAACTGCCATTGCTCTTGCTTCTGAGGCAAAGAAGAGAAGCCGTATCTAGCTACAGGGTTTTCCCGGCCTATTGACGGGGGAGAGGCCTTCCCCCCATTCCAACTGCCATTTCTCTGGCTTCTGAGGTAAAGAAGAGTTGCCATGCCTAGCTCTATTGTCCCCGGCCCAGAGCCCCTGGTAGAGGCCTTCCTCCCATTCCAACTACTATTGCTCTGGCTTCGGAGGCAGAAAAAAGCGGGTAATGCCTAGCTCCATGGTCCCCGGCCCAGTGACTGGTGAGAGGCCTTCCTCCCATTCCAACTGCCATTCCTCTGGCTTCTGAGGCAAAGAAGAGCAGCAGTGCCTAGCTCCATGGTCTCTCGGCCTAGTGACTGGTGAGAGGCCTTCCCCCCCATTCCAAGTGCCATTGCTCTGGCTTCTGAGGAAAAGAAGAGCAGCCGTGCCTAGCTCCATGGTCTCTCGGTTTAGTGACTGGTGAGAGGCCTTCCCCCATTCCAACTGCCATTGCTCTGGCTTCTGAGGCAAAGAAGAGAAGCCATACCTAGCTCCATGGTCCCCGGCCCAGTGACTTTTAAAGAGGCCTTCCTCCCTTTCCAACTGCTATTGCTCTGGATTCTAAAGCAAAGAAGAGGAGCCGTGCTTAGCTCCATGGTCTCTCGGCCTATTGATGGAGAGAGAACTTCCTCCCATTCCAAGTGCCATTGCTCTGGCTTCTGAAGCAAAAAAGGCAGCCATGCTTAGTTCCATGGTCTCTCGACCTAGTAACTGGTGAGAGGCCTTCCTCCCATTCCAACTGCCATTGCTCTGACTTCTGAGGCAAAGAAGAGCAGCCATGCTTAGCTCCATGGCTTCTGGGGGGTTAGTGATAGTGAGAGGCCTTCCTCCCATTCCAACTGCCATTCCTCTGGCTTCTGAGGCAAAGAAGAGCAGCCATGCTTAGCTCCATGGTCTCTCAGCCTAGTTACTGGTTATAGGCCTTCCTCCCATTCCAACTGCTATTGATCCGGCTTCTGAGGGAAAAAGAGCAGCCGGGGGGTTTAGCCCCCATCGTCTTTCGGCCCAGTGACTGGTAAAAGGCCTTCCTCCCACTTCAACTCCCATTGCTCTGGCTTCTGAGGCAAAAAGAAGCCCTTCTTAGTTCCATCGTCCCCCGGGCCCAAAGTGACTGGTGAGAGGCCTTCCTCCTATTCCAGCTGCCATTGCTCCGGCTTCTGAGGCAAAGTAGAGCAGCCGTGCCTAGCTCCATGGTCTCTTGGCCTAGTGACTGGGAGAGAGACCTTCCTCCCATTCCAAGTGCCATTGCTCTTGCTTCTGAAGCAAAGAAGAGCAGCCACGCTTAGTTCCATGGTCCCCGGCCTAGTGACTGGTGAGAGGCCTTCCTCCCATTAGCTGCCATTGCTCTGGCTTCTGAGGCAAAGAAAAACCCCATGCTTAGCTCCATCGTTTCCCTGCCCTGTGACTGGTGAGGGGCCCTTCCTGCATTTCAACTGCCTTTCCTCTGTCTTCTTAGGCAAAGAAAGCAGCCACGCTTAGCTCCATGGTCCCCGGCCTACTGACTGGTGAGAGGTTTTCCTCCCATTCCAGCTGCCATTGATCTTTTCCTAGGAAAAAAGAGGCCACACTTAGCTCCATGGTCTTTTTGGCCTAGTGACTGGTAGAGGCCTTCCCCCCCCATTCCAACTGCCATTGCTCTGGTTTCCTGAGGCAAAGAAGAGCACCCGGGTGCCCAGCTCCATGGTCCCCGGCCTGGTGACTTGTAAGAGGCCTTCCTCCCATTCCAACTGCCTTTTTTTTGGGTTTCCCTGAGGCAAAAGAGAGCAGCCATGTTTAGCTCTATCGTATCCCGGCCCAGTGACTGGAGAGAGACCTTCCTCCCATTCCAACTGCCATTGCTTTTTTTGAGGCAAAGAAGAGCAGCCGTGCTTAGCTCCATGGTCTCTCGGCCTAGTGACTGGTAAAGGGGCCCGTCCTCCCATTCCAACTGCCATTGCTCTTGCTTCTGAGGCAAAGAAGAGCAGCCGTGCTTAGCTCCATGGTCTCTAGGCCTAGTAACTGGTGATAGGCCTTCCTCCCATTCCAACTGCCATTGCTCTGGCTTCTGAGGCAAAGAAGAGTAGCCATACCTAGCTCCATGGTCCCCGGCCCCTTGGGACTGGAGAAAAAACCTTCCCATTCCAAGTGCCATTGCTGTGGCTTCTGAAGCAAAGAAGAGCAGCCCTTCTTAGTTCCTTTTTGCCCCCGGCCAAGTGACTGGTGAGAGGCCTTCCCCCTTTATTCCAGCTGCCATTGTTTCCGGCTTCTGAGGCAAAGAAGAGCAGCCGTGCCTAGCTCCATGGTCTCTTGGCCTAGTGACTGGAGAGAGACCTTCCTCCCATTCCAAGTGCCATTCCTCTGGCTTCTGAGGCAAAAAAAGGCAGCCATGCTTAGTTCCATGGTCTCTCGGCCTAGTAACTGGTAAAGGGGCCTTCCTCCCATTCCAACTGCCATTGTTCTGGGATCTAAAGCAAAGAGGAGGAGCCGTGCTTAGCTCCATGGTCCCCGGCCTTGTGACTGGAGAGGGGCCTTTTTCCCCCCATTCCAAGTGCCATTGCTCTGGCTTCTAAAGCAAAGAAGAGCGGCCATGCTTAGTTCCATGGTCTCTCGGCCTAGTAACTGGTGAGAGGCCTTCCTCCCATTCCAACTGCCATTGCTCTGGCTTCTGAGGAAAAGAAGAGCAGCCATGCTTAGCTCCATGGCTTTTTCGGCCTAGTGACTGGTGGGGGGCCTTTCCCCCCATTCCAACTGCCATTCCTCTGGCTTCTGAGGCAAAGAAGACGGGGTTCCCCAGCTCCAGGGGCTCCAGCCAAAGTTCCCCTGGTTATAGGCCTTCCTCCCATTCCAACTGCTTTTGATCCGGCTTCTGGGGGAAAAGAAGAGCAGCCATGGTTAGCTCCATCGTTTTTCCCCCATGACTGGTAAAAGGCCTTCCTCCCATTTAAACCCCCCATTGCTCTGGCTTCTGAGGCAAAGAAGAGCAGCCCTTTTTAGTTCCATCGTCTCCCGGCCAAGTGACTGGTGAGAGGCCTTCCTCCTATTCCAGCTGCCATTGCTCCGGCTTCTGAGGCAAAGAGAGCAGCCGTGCCTAGCTCCATGGTCTCTTGGCCTAGTGATTTGGAGAGAGCCCTTTCCCTCCCATTCCAAGTGCCATTGCTCTTGCTTCTGAAGCAAAAAAGAGCAGCCAGGTTTGGTTCCATGGTTTTCGGGCCTAGTGACTGGTGAGAGGCCTTCCTATTCCAGCTGCCATTGCTCTGGTTTCCCTAGGAAAAGAAAAAGCAGCCATGCTTAGCTCCATGGTTTCTCGGCCTAGTGACTGGTGAGATCCCTTTCCCCTCCCATTCCAACTGCCATTGTTCTGGGTTCTAAAGCAAAGAGGAGGACCCGGGTGCTTAGCCCCCATGGTCCCCGGCCTTGTGACGGGAGAAAACCTTTCCTCCCATTCCAAGTGCCATTGCTCTGGCTTCTAAAAAGCAAAGAAGAGCAGCCATGCTTAGTTCCATGGTCCCCGGCCTAGTAACTGGTGAGAGGCCTTCCTCCCATTCCAACTGCCATTGCTCTGGCTTCTGAGGCAAAGAAGAGCAGCCATGCTAAGCTCCATGGTTCCGGCCTAGTGACTGGTGAGAGGCCTTCCTCCCATTCCAACTGCCATTCCTCTGGCTTCTGAGGCAAAGAAGAGCAGCCATGCTTAGCTCCATGGTCCCCAGCCTAGTTACTGGTTATGGGCCCTTTCCCTCCCATTCCAACTGCTATTGATCCGGCTTCTGAGGGAATGAAGAGCAGCCATGGTTAGCCCCCATCGTCTTTCGGCCCAGTGACTGGTAAAAGGCCTTCCCCCCCACTTCAACTCCCATTGCTCTGGCTTCTGAGGCAAAGAAGAGCCCCCCTTTCTTATTTCCCCATCGTCTCCCGGCCAAGTGACTGGTGAGAGGCCTTCCTCCTATTCCACCCGCCATTGCTCCGGCTTCTGAGGCAAAGAGAGCAGCCGTGCCTAGCTCCATGGTCTCTTGGCCTAGTGACTGGAGAGAGCCCTTTCCCTCCCATTCCAAGTGCCATTGCTCTTGCTTCTGAAGCAAAGAAGAGCAGCCACGCTTTTTCCATGGTCTCGGCCTAGTGACTGGTGAAAAAGGTTTTTTCCCCATTCCAGCTGCCATTGCTTTTGGCTTCTGAGGCAAAGAAAGAGCCGCCATGCTTAGCTCCATCGTTTCCCTGCCCTGTGACTGGTGAGAGGCCTTCCTCGCATTTCAACTGCCATTCCTCTGTCTTCTTAGGCAAAGAAGAGCAGCCACGCTTAGCTCCATGGTCTCTCGGCCTACTGACTGGTGAGAGGTTTTCCTCCCATTCCAGCTGCCATTGATCTGGCTTCTGAGGAAAAGAAGAGCAGCCATACTTAGCTCCATGGTCCCCGGCCTAGTGACTGGTGAGAGGCCTTCCCCCCCATTCCAACTGCCATTGCTCTGGCTTCTGAGGCAAAGAAGAGCAGCCGTCCCCCAGCTCCATGGTCTCTCGGCCTGGTGACTTGTAAGAGGCCTTCCTCCCATTCCAACTGCCATTGCTCGGGCTTCTGAGGAAAAAGAGAGCAGCCATGTTTAGTTTCTCGTTTCCCGGCCCAGTGACTGGAGAGAGACCTTCCTCCCATTCCAACTGCCATTGCTTTTGCTTCTGGGGGAAAAGAAGAGCAGCCGTGCTTAGCTCCATGGTCCCCGGCCTAGTGACTGGTGAGAGGCCGTCCTCCCATTCCAACTGCCATTGCTCTTGCTTCTGAGGCAAAGAAGAGCAGCCGTGCTTAGCTCCATGGTCTCAGGCCTAGTAACTGGTGATAGGCCTTCCTCCCATTAACTGCCATTGCTCTGGCTTCTGAGGCAAAGAAAGGGTAGCCATACCTAGCTCCATGGTCTCCCCGGCCTTGGGACTGGAGAGAGACCTTCCTCCCATTCCAAGTGCCATTGCTGTGGCTTCTAAAAGAAAAGAAGAGCAGCCCTTCTTAGTTCCATCGTCCCCCGGGCCCCAAGTGACTGGTGAGAGGCCTTCCTCCTATTCCAGCTGCCATTGCTCCGGCTTCTGAGGCAAAGAAGAGCAGCCGTGCCTAGCCCCCATGGTCTCTCGGCCTTGTGACTGGAGAGAGACCTTCCTCCCATTCCAAGTGCCATTGCTCTGGCTTCTGAAGCAAAGAAGAGCAGCCATGCTTAGTTCCATGGTCTCTCGGCCTAGTGACTGGTGAGAGGCCTTCCTCCCATTCCAACTGCCATTCCTCTGGTTCTGAGGCAAAGAAGAGCAGCCATGCTTAGCTCCATGGTCTCTCAGCCTATTACTGGTTATGGGCCTTCCTCCCATTCCAACTGCTATTGTTTGGCTTCGGGGGGAAAAGAAGAGCAGCCATGGTTAGCTCCATCGTCTTTCGGCCCAGTGACTGGTAAAAGGCCTTCCTCCCACTGCAACTCCCATTGCTCTGGCTTCTGGGGGAAAAGAAGAGCAGCCGTGCTTAGCTCCATGGTCCCCGGCCTAGGGACTGGTGAGAGGCCTTCCTCCCACTCCAACTGCCATTGATCTGGCTTCTGAGGCAAAGAAGAGCAACCCTTCTTAGTTCCATCGTCTCCCGGCCAAGTGACTGGTGAGAGGCCTTCCCCCTTTTATTCCAGCTGCCATTGCTCCGGCTTCTGAGGCAAAGAAGAGCAGCCGTGCCTAGCTCCATGGTCTCTTGGCCTAGTGACTGGAGAGAGACCTTCCTCCCATTCCAAGTGCCATTGCTCTTGCTTCTGAAGAAAAGAAGAGCAGCCATGCTTAGTTACATGGTCTCTCGGCCTAGTAACTGGTGAGAGGCGTTCTTCCTACCCCAACTTTCCTCTTGCTTCTGAGGGAAAGAATATAAGCCGTACCTAACTCCATGGTCTCTCAGCCTAGTGACTGGTGAGAGGCCTTCCTCCCATTCCAACTGCCATTGCTCTGGCTTCTGAGGCAAAGAAGAGAAGCTGTACCTAACTCCATGGTCCCCGGCCTAGGGACTGGTGAAAGGCCTTCCTTTCAATCCAACTGCCATTGCTCTGGGTTCTAAAGCAAAGAAGAGCAGCCATGCTTAGCTCCATGGTTTCTCGGACTAGTGATTGGTGAGATGCCTTCCTCCCATTCCAACTACCATTCCTTTAGCTTCTGAGGTAAAGAAGAGCAGCCGTGCTTAGCTCCATGGTCTCTCGGCCCAGTGATTGCTGAAGGCCTTCCCCCCTTTCCAATTTGGGCCCTTTTTCTGGTTTCTGAGGCAAAGAAGAGCAGCCGTGCCTAGCTCCATGGTCTCTCGGCCTAGTGAGTGGTGAGAGGCCTTCCCCCCATTCCAAATGCCATTGCTCTGGCTTCTGGGAAAGAATAGCAGCCATGCTTAGCTCCATGGTCCCTTGGCCTAGTGACTGGTGAGATGCCTAACTCCCATTCCAACTGCCATTTATCTGGCTTAGAGGAAAAGAAGACCAACCGTGCCCAGCTCCATGGTCCCCGGCCTAGTGACTGGTGAGAAGCCTTCCTCCAATTCCAACTGCCATTGCTCTGGCTTCTGAGGCAAAGAAGAGCAGCCATGCCCAGCTCCATGGTCCCCGGCCTGGTGACTTGTAAGAGGCCTTCCTCCCATTCCAACTGCCATTGCTCTGGTTTCTGAGGAAAAAGAGAGCAGCCATGTTTAGCTCATTGTATCCCGGCCCATAATTGGGAGGGCCTTCCTCCCATTCCAAGTGCCATTGCTCTGGCTTCTGAGGCAATAAAGAGTTGCCATGCCTAGCTCCATGGTCTGTCGGCCTAGTAACTGATGAGGGGCCCTTTCCTCCCATTCCAACTGCCATTGCTATTGCTTCAGAGGCAAAGAAGAGCAGGCCTGTTTAGCTCCATCGTCTCTTCGCCTAGTGATTTGGTGAGAGGCCTTCATCCCATTCCAACTGCCATTGCTCTTGCTTCTGAGGCAAAGAAGAGCAGCCGTGCTTAGCTCCATGGTCTCTCGGCCTAGTGACTGGTGAGAGGCCGTCCTCCCATTCCAACTGCCATTGCTCTTGCTTCTGAGGCAAAGAAGAGCAGCCGTGCTTAGTTTCCATGGTCTCTCGGCCTAGTGACTGGTGAGAGGCCGTCCTCCCATTCCAACTGCCATTGTTTCTTGCTTCTGATGCAAAGAAGAGAAGCCGTGCTTAGCCCCCATGGTCTCTAGGTCTAGTAACTGGTGATAGGCCTTCCTCCCATTCCAACTGCCATTGCTCTGGCTTCTGAGGCAAAGAAGAGTAGCCATACCTAGCCCCATGGTCTCTCGGCCTTGGGACTGGTGAGAGGCCTTCCTCCCATTCCAACTGCCATTGCTCTGGCTTCTGAGGCAAAGAAGAGAAGCCATACCAGCTCCATGGTCCCCGGCCCAGTGACTGTTAAGAGGCCTTCCTCCCATTCCAACTGCCATTCCTCTGGCTTCTGAGGTAAAGAAGAGCAGCCATGCTTTAGCTCAATGGTCCCCCGCCCAGTGAATTGTAAGAGTTTAGTCTTTTCCCAACTGCCATTTCTCTGGCTTCTTAGACAAAGAAGAGCAGCCATGTTTTTGCTCCATCGTCTCTCGGCCTATTGACTGGGGAGAGGCCTTCCTCGATTCCAACTGCCATTTCTCTGGCTTCTGAGGTAAAGAAGAGTTGCCATGCCTAGCTCTATTGTCTCTCGGCCCAAGACTGGTGAGAGGCCTTCCTCCCATTCCAACTGCCATTGCTCTGGCTTCGGAGGCAGAGAAGAGCAGTAATGCCTAGCTCCAGGGTTCTCTTGGCCGAGTGACTGGTGAGAGACCTTCCTCCCATTCCAACTGCCATTCCTCGGGGGCTTCTGAGGCAAAGAAGAGCAGCAGTGCCTAGCTCCATGGTCTCTCGGCCTATGACTGGTGAGAGGCCTTCCTCCCATTCCAACTGCCATTGCTCTGGCTTCTGAGGCAAAGAAGAGCAGCCGTGCCTAGCTCCATGGTCTCTCGGCCTAGTGACTGGTGAGAGGCCTTCCCCCCATTCCAACTGCCATTGCTCTGGCTTCTGAGGCAAAGAAGAGAAGCCATACCTAGCTCCATGGTCTCTCGGCCCAGTGACTGTTAAGAGGCCTTCCTCCCATTCCAACTGCTATTGCTCTGGGTTCTAAAGCAAAGAAGGGGGGAGCCGTGCTTAGCTCCATGGTCTCTCGGCCTATTGACTGGAGAGAGACCTTCCTCCCATTCCAAGTGCCATTGCTCTGGCTTCTGAAGCAAAGAAGAGCAGCCATGCTTAGTTCCATGGTCCCCGGCCTAGTAACTGGTGAGGGGTCTTCCTCCCATTCCAACTGCCATTGTTTGGGCTTCGAGGCAAAAAAGGCAGCCATCCCTTAGCTCCATGGTTTCTCGGCCAGGACTGGTGAGAGGCCTTCCTATTCCAACTGCCATTCCTCTGGCTTCTGAGGCAAAGAAGAGCAGCCATGCTTAGCTCCATGGTCTCTCAGCCTAGTTACTGGTTATAGGCCTTCCTCCCATTCCAACTGCTATTGACCCGGCTTCTGGGGGAAAAAGAAGAGCAGCCATGGTTAGCTCCATCGTTTTTGGGGCCCAAAGTCCCCTTGGGAAAAAGGCCTTCCCCCACTGCAACTCCCATTGCTCTGGCTTCTGAGGCAAAGAAGAGCAGCCGTGCTTAGCTCCATGGTCTCTCGGCCTAGGGACTGGTGAAAAGGCCTTCCTCCCGCTCCAACTGCCATTGATCTGACTTCTGAGGCAAAGAAGAGCAGCCCTTTTTAGTTCCATCGTCTCCCGGCCAAGTGACTGCTGAGAGGACTTCCTCCTATTCCAGCTGCCATTGCTCCGGTTCTGAGGAAAGAAGAGCAGCCGTGCCTAGCTCCATGGTCTCTTGGCCTAGTGACTGGAGAGAGACCTTCCTCCCATTCCAAGTGCCATTGCTCTTGCTTCTGAAGCAAAGAAGAGCAGCCACGTTTTATTTCCATGGTTTTTCCGGCCTAGTAACTGGTGAGAGGCCTTCCTCCCATTCCAGCTGCCATTGCTCTGGCTTCTGAGGCAAAGAAGAGCCGCCATGCTTAGCCCCATCGTTTCCCTGCCCTGTGACTGGTGAGAGGCCTTCCTCCCATTTCAACTGCCATTCCTCTGTCTTAGGAAAAAGAAGAGCAGCCACGCTTAGCCCCCATGGTCTCCGGCCTAGTGACTGGTGAGAGGTTTTCCTCCCATTCCAGCTGCCATTGATCTGGCTTCTGAGGCAAAGAAGAGCAGCCACGCTTAGCTCCATGGTCTCTCGGCCTAGTAACTGGTGAGAGGCCTTCCTCCCATTCCAGCTGCCATTGCTCTGGCTTCTGAGGCAGAGAAAGAGCAGCCATGCTTAGCTCCATGGTCCCCGGCCCAGTGACTGGTGGGAGGCCTTCGTCCGATTCCAACTGCCATACCTCTGGCTTCAGAGGGAAAGAAGAGCAGCCGTGCCCAGCTCCATGGTCTCTCGGCCTAGTGACTGGTGAGAGGCCTTCCTCCCATTCCAACTGCCATTGCTCTGGTTTCTGAGGCAAAGAAAAACAGCCGTGCCCAGCTCCATGGTCTCTCGGCCTGGTGACATGTAAGAGGCCTTCCTCCCATTCCAACTGCCATTGCTCGGGCTTCTGAGGAAAAAAGAGAGCAGCCATTTTTAAAGCTCATCGTATCCCGGCCCAGTGACTGGAGAAAAAGGTTTTCCTCCCATTCCAAGTGCCATTGCTCTGGCTTCTGAGGCAAAAAAGAGTTGCCATGCCTAGCTCCATGGTCCCCGGCCTAGTGACTGGTGAGAGGCCTTCCTCCCATTCCAACTGCCATTGCTTTTGTTTCCCTAGGAAAAAAGAACAGCCACGCTTAGCCCCCATGGTCTCTCGGCCAAACTTGAGGGCCTTCCTCCCATTCCAGCTGCCATTGCTCTGGCTTCTGAGGCAAAGAAGAGAACCCAAACCCCCAGCCCCATGGTCTCTCGGCCCAGTGACTGTTAAGAGGCCTTCCTCCCATTCCAACTGCTTTTGCTCTGGGTTCAAAGAAAAGAAGGGGGCCCGTGTTTAAGCCCCATGGTCTCTCGGCCTATTGACTGGAGAGAGACCTTCCTCCCATTCCAAGTGCCATTGCTCTGGCTTCTGAAGAAAAGGGCAGCCATGCTTAGTTCCATGGTCCCCGACCTGGTAATTTGGTGAGAGGCCTTCCTCCCATTCCAACTGCCTTTGCTCTGGCTTCTGAGGAAAAGAAGAGCAGCCATGCTTAGCCCCCATGGCTTCTGGCCTAGTGACTGGTGAGAGGCCTTCCCCCCCCATTCCAACTGCCATTCCTCTGGTTTCCCTGGGGGAAAGAAGAGCAGCCATGCTTAGCTCCATGGTCTCTCAGCCTAGTTACTGGTTATAGGCCTTCCTCCCATTCCAACTGCTATTGATCCGGCTTCTGAGGGAAAAAAGAGCAGCCATGGTTAGCCCCCATCGTCTTTCGGCCCAGTGATTTGGAAAAGGGGCCCCTCCCACTTCAACTCCCATTGCTCTGGCTTCTGAGGCAAAGAAAGAGCCCCTCTTAGTTCCATCGCCCTCCCGGAATTTTGGATGGTAAGAGGCCTTCCTCCTATTCCAGCTGCCATTGCTCCGGCTTCTGAGGCAAAGTAGAGCAGCCGTGCCTAGCTCCATGATCTCTTGGCCTAGTGACTGGAGAGAGACCTTCCTCCCATTCCAAGTGCCATTGCTCTGGCTTCTGAGGCAAAGAAGAGCCGCCATGCTTAGCTCCATCTTTTCCCTCCCCCCTGTGACTGGTGAGAGGCCTTCCTCCCATTTCAACTGCCATTCCTCTGTCTTCTTGGGGAAAGAAGGGGCCCACGCTTGCTCCATGGCTCCGGCCTAGTGACTGGTAAGAGGTTTTCCCCCCTTTTTCCAGCTGCCATTGATCTGGCTTCTGAGGCAAAGAAGAGCAGCCACATTTTAGCTCCATGGTGTCTGGCCTAGTGACTGGTGAGAGGCCTTCCTCCCATTCCCCCATTGCTCTGGCTTCTGAGGCAAAGAAGAGCAGCCGTGCCCAGCTCCATGGTCCCCGGCCTGGTGACTTGTAAGGGCCCTTTCCTCCCATTCCAACTGCCATTGCTCGGGCTTCTAGGAAAAAGAACAGCCATGTTTAGCTCTATCGTATCCCGGCCCAGTGACTGGAGAGAGACCTTCCCCCCATTCCAACTGCCATTGCTCTTGCTTCTGAGGAAAAAGGGCAGCCGTGCTTAGTTTCCCATGGTCTCTCGGCCTAGTGACTGGTGAGAGGCCGTCCTCCCATTCCAACTGCCATTGCTCTTGCTTCTGAGGCAAAAAGAGCAGCCGTGTTTAGCTCCATGGTCTCTAGGCCTAGTAACTGGTGATAGGCCTTCCTCCCATTCCAACTGCCATTGCTCTTTTTTTCTGAGGCAAAGAAGAGTAGCCATACCTAGCTCCATGGTCTCTCGGCCTTGGGACTGGAGAGAGACCTTCCTACCATTCCAAGTGCCATTGCTGTGGCTTCTGAAGAAAAAGAAGGGGAAAACCCTTATTATTTTCTCGTTTTTCCCGGCCAAGTGACTGGTGAGAGGCCTTCCTCCTATTCCAGCTGCCATTGCTCCGGCTTCTGAGGCAAAGAAGAGCAGCCGTGCCTAGCCCCATGGTCTCTTGGCCTAGGGGCGGGGAGAGAGACCTTCCTCCCATTCCAAGTGCCATTGCTTTTGCTTCTGAAGCAAAGAAGAGCAGCCATGCTTAGTTCCATGGTCTCTCGGCCTAGTAACTGGTGAGAGGCGTTCTTCCTATTCCAACTTTCCTCTAGCTTCTGAGGGAAAGAAGAGAAGCCGTACCTAACTCCATGGTCTCTAGATTTAGTGAGTGGTGAGAGGCCTTCCTCCCAATCCAACTGCCATTGCTCTGGCTTCTGAGGCAAAGAAGAGCAGTCACCCCTTAGTTCCATGGTCCCCGGCCTAGTAACGGGGTGAGAGGCCTTCCTCCCATTCCAACTGCCATTGCTCTGGCTTCTGAGGCAAAGAAGAGCAGCCATGCTTAGCTCCAGGGTTTTCCCCGGCCTAGTGACTGGTGAGATGCCTTCCTCCCATTCCAACTGCCATTGTTCTGGGTTCTAAAGCAAAGAAGAGGAGCCGTGCTTAGCTCCATGGTCCCGGCCTTGTGACTGGAGAGAGACCTTCCCCCCATTCCAAGTGCCATTGCTCTGGCTTCTGAAGCAAAGAAGAGCAGCCATGCTTAGTTCCATGGTCCCCGGCCTAGTAACTGGTGAGAGGCCTTCCCCCCCATTCCAACTGCCATTGCTCTGGCTTCGAGGCAAAGAAGAGCAGCCATGCTTAGCTCCATGGTTTCTCGGCCTAGTGACTGGTGAGAGGCCATCCTCCCATTCCAACTGCCATTCCTCTGGCTTCTGAGGCAAAGAAGAGCAGCCATGCTTAGCTCCATGGTCTCTCAGCCTAGTTACTGGTTATAGGCCTTCCTCCCATTCCAACTGCTATTGATCCGGCTTCGGAGGGAAAGAAGAGCAGCCATGGTTAGCTCCATCGTCTTTCGGCCCAGTGACTGGTAAAGGGGTTTCCCCCCACTGCAACTCCCATTGCTCTGGCTTCTGAGGCAAAGAAGAGCAGCCGTGCTTAGCTCCATGGTCTTTCGGCCTAGGGACTGGTGAGAGGCCTTCCCCCCACTCCAACTGCCATTGATCTGGCTTCTGAGGAAAGAAGAGCAACCCTTCTTATTCCCCCATCGTCCCCCGGGCCAAAGGTGACTGGTGAGAGGCCTTCCTCCTATTCCAGCTGCCATTGCTCCGGCTTCTGAGGCAAAGAAGAGCAGCCGTGCCTAGCTCCATGGTCTCTTGGCCTAGTGACTGGGGGAAAACCTTCCTCCCATTCCAAGTGCCATTGCTCTTGCTTCTAAAAAGCAAAGAAGAGCAGCCATGCTTAGTTCCATGGTCTCTCGGCCTAGTAACTGGTGAGAGGCGTTCTTCCTATTCCAACTTTTTTTTGCTTCTGAGGGAAAGAATAGAAGCCGTACCTAACTCCATGGTCTCTCAGCCTATGACTGGTGAGAGGCCTTCCTCCCATTCCAACTGCCATTGCTCTGGCTTCTGAGGCAAAGAAGAGAAGCTGTACCTAACTCCATGGTCCCCGGCCTAGGGACTGGTGAAAGGCCTTCCTTTCAATCCAACTGCCATTGCTCTGGGTTCTAAAGAAAAGAAGAGCAGCCATGCTTAGCTCCATGGTTTCTCGGTCTAGTGATTGGTGAGATGCCTTCCCCCCTTTTCCAACTACCATTCCTTTAGCTTCTGGGGGTAAAGAAAGAGCAGCCGTGCTTAGCTCCATGGTCCCCGGCCCAGTGATTGCTGACAGGCCTTCCTCCCATTCCAATTGCCATTTATCTGGCTTCTGAGGCAAAGAAGAGCAGCCGTGCCTAGCTCCATGGTCTCTCGGCCTAGTGACTGGTGAGAGGCCTTCCTCCCATTCCAAATGCCATTGCCTGGCTTCTGAGGCAAAGAAGAGCAGCCATGCTTAGCCCCCATGGTCCCTTGGCCTAGTGACTGGTGAGATGCCTAACTCCCATTCCAACTGCCATTTATCTGGCTTCAGAGGCAAAGAAGACCAACCGTGCCCAGCTCCATGGTCCCCGGCCTATGACTGGTGAAAAGCCTTCCTCCAATTCCAACTGCCATTGCTCTGGCTTCTGAGGCAAAGAAGAGCAGCCGTGCCCAGCTCCATGGTCTCTCCGCCTGGTGATTTAAGAGGCCTTCCTCCCATTCCAACTGCCATTGCTCTGGTTTCTGAGGCAAAAGAGAGCAGCCATGTTCAGCTCTATTGTATCCCGGCCCAGTGACTGGAGAGAGGCCTTCCCCCCCATTCCAAGTGCCATTGCTCTGGCTTCTGAGGCAAAGAAGAGCAGCCACGCTTAGCTCCATGGTCTCTGGAAGTAACTGGTCAGAGGCCTTCCTCCCATTCCAGCTGCCATTGCTCTGGCTTCTGAGGCAGAGAAGAGCAGCCATGCTTAGCTCCATGGTCTCTCAGCCCAGTGACTGGTGGGGGGCCCTTTCGTCCGATTCCAACTGCCATACCTCTGGCTTCAGAGGGAAAGAAGAGCAGCCGTGCCCAGCTCCATGGTCTCTCGGCCTAGTGACTGGTGAGAGGCCTTCCCCCCCATTCCAACTGCCATTGCTCGGGCTTCTGAGGAAAAAAGAGAGCAGCCATGTTTAGCTCTTGGATCCCGGCTCAGTGACTGGAGAGAGGCCTTCCTCCCATTCCAAGCGCCATTGCTCTGGCTTCTGGGGGAAAAAAATTGGGCCATTCCTAGCTCCATGGTCTCTCGGCCTAGTGACTGGAGAGAGACCTTCCTCCCATTCCAACCGCCATTGCTCTTGCTTCTGAGGCAAAGAAGAGCAGCCGTGCTTAGCTCCATGGTCTCTCGGCCTAGTGACTGGTGAGAGGCCTACCTCCCATTCCAACTGCCATTGCTCTTGCTTCTGAGGCAAAGAAGAGCAGCCGTGCTTAGCTCCATGGTCTCTCGGCCTAGTGACTGGTGAGAGGCCGTCTCCCATTCCAACTGCCATTGCTCTTGCTTCTGAGGCAAAGAAGAGCAGCCGTGCTTAGCTCCATGGTCTCTCGGCCTTGGGACTGGTGATAGGCCTTCCTCCCATTCCAACTGCCATTGCTCTGGCTTCTGAGGCAAAGAAGAGTAGCCATGCCTAGCTCCATGGTCTCTCGGCCTTGGGACTGGTGAGAGGCCTTCCTCCCATTCCAACTGCCATTGCTCTGGCTTCTGAGGCAAAGAAGAGAAGCCATGCCTAGCTCCATGGTCTCTCGGCCCAGTGACTGTTAAGAGGCCTTCCTCCCATTCCAACTCCATTGCTCTGGGTTCTAAGGCAAAGAAGAGAGCCTGCTTAGCTCCATGGTCTCTCGGCCTAGTGACTGGAGAGAGACCTTCCTCCCATTCCAAGTGCCATTGCTTTTGGGCTTCTGAAGGCAAAGAAGAGCAGCCGTGCTTAGCTCCATGGTCTCTCGGCCTAGTGACTGGTGAGAGGCCTTCCTCCCATTCCAACTGCCATTGCTCTTGGCTTCTGAGGCAAAGAAGAGCAGCCGTGCTTAGCTCCATGGTCTCTCGGCCTAGTGACTGGTGAGAGGCCGTCCTCCCATTCCAACTGCCATTGCTCTTGCTTCTGAGGCAAAGAAGAGGAGCCGTGCTTAGCTCCATGGTCTCTCGGCCTGGGTTACTGGTTATAGGCCTTCCTCCCATTCCAACTCCCTATTGTCTGGCTTCTGAGGCAAAGAAGAGCAGCCGTGCCTAGCTCCATGGTCTCTCGGCCTTGGGACTGGTGAGAGGCCTTCCTCCCATTCCAACTGCCATTGCTCTGGCTTCTGAGGCAAAGAAGAGCAGCCCTGCGTAGCTCCATGGTCTCTCGCCCAGTGACTGTTAAGAGGCCTTCCTCCCATTCCAACTGCCATTGCTCGGGTTCTAAAGCAAAGAAGAGGAGCCGTGCTTAGCTCCATGGTCTCCGGCCTAGTGACTGGTGAGAGGCCTTCCCCCCATTCCAACTGCCATTCCTCTGGCTTCTGAGGAAAAGAAGAGCAGCCATGCTTAGCTCCATGGTCTCTCAGCCTAGTTAGTGGTTATAGGCCTTCCTCCATTCCAACTGCTATTGATCCGGTTTCGGGGGGAAAAGAAGAGCAGCCATGGTTAGCTCCATCGTCTTTGGCCCATGACTGGTAAAAGGCCTTCCTCCCACTGCAACTCCCATTGCTCTGGCTTCTGAGGAAAGAAGAGCAGCCGTGCTTAGCTCCATGGTCCCCGGCCTAGGGACTGGTGAGGGCCTTCCCCCCACTCCAATCCATTGATCTGGCTTCTGAGGCAAAGAAAGCAACCCTTTTTAGTTCCATCGTCTCCCGGCCAAGTGACTGGTGAGAGGCCTTCCTTTTTCCAGCTGCCATTGCTCCGGCTTCTGAGGCAAAGAAGAGCAGCCGTGCCTAGCTCCATGGTCTCTTGGCCTAGTGACTGGAGAGAGCCCTTTCCCTCCCATTCCAAGTGCCATTGCTCTTGCTTTGAAGAAAAGAAGAGCAGCCATGCTTATTCCATGGTCTCTCGGCCTAGTAACTGGTGAGAGGCTTTTCCTTTCCAACTTTCCTCTTGCTTCTGAGGGAAAGAATAAAAGCCGTACCTAACTCCATGGTCTCTCAGCCTAGTGACTGGTGAGGGGCCCTTTCCCCCATTCCAACTGCCATTGCTCTGGCTTCTGAGGCAAAGAAGAGAAGCTGTACCTAACTCCATGGTCTCTCGGCCTAGGGACTGGTGAAAGGCCTTCCTTTCAATCCAACTGCCATTGCTCTGGGTTCTAAAGCAAAGAAGAGCAGCCATGCTTAGCTCCATGGTTTCTCGGACTAGTGATTGGTGGATGCCTTCCCCCCATTCCAACTACCATTCCTTTAGCTTCTGAGGTAAAGAAGAGCAGGTGCTTAGCTCCATGGTCTCTCGGCCCAGTGATTCTGACAGGCCTTCCTCCCATTCCAATTGCCATTTATCTGGCTTCTGAGGCAAAGAAGAGCAGCCGTGCCTAGCTCCATGGTCCCCGGCCTAGTGACTGGTGAGAGGCCTTCCTCCCATTCCAAATGCCATTGCTCTGGCTTCTGAGGCAAAGAATAGCAGCCATGCTTAGCTCCATGGTCCCTTGGCCTAGTGACTGGTGAGATGCCTAACCCCCATTCCAACTGCCATTTATCTGGCTTCAGAGGCAAAGAAGACCAACCGTGCCCAGCTCCATGGTCTCTCGGCCTAGTGACTTGAAAACCCTTCCTCCAATTCCAACTGCCATTGCTCTGGCTTCTGAGGCAAAGAAGAGCAGCCGTGCCCAGCTCCATGGTCCCCGGCCTGGTGATTTGAAGGGCCTTCCCCCCATTCCAACTGCCATTGCTCTGGTTTCTGAGGCAAAAAGAGCAGCCATGTTTAGCTCTATTGTACCCCGGCCCAGTGACTGGAGAGAGGCCTTCCTCCCATTCCAAGTGCCATTGCTCTGGCTTCTGAGGCAATAAAGAGTTGCCATGCCTAGCTCCATGGTCTGTCGGCCTAGTAACTGATGAGTGGCCTTCCCCCCATTCCAACTGCCATTGCTATTGCTTCAGAGGAAAAGAAGAGCAGGCCTGTTTAGCTCCATCGTCTTTTCGCCTAGTGACTGGTGAGAGGCCTTCATCCCATTCCAACTGCCATTGCTCTTGCTTCTGAGGCAAAAAAGAGCAGCCTGCTTAGCTCCATGGTCTCTCGGCCTAGTGACTGGTGAGAGGCCGTCCTCCCTTTCCCAAACTGCCATTGCTCTTGCTTCTGAGGCAAAGAAGAGCAGCCGTGCTTAGCTCCATGGTCTCTCGGCCTAGTGACTGGTAGAGGCCGTCCTCCCATTCCAACTGCCATTGCTCTTGCTTCTGATGCAAAGAAGACAGCCGTGCTTAGCTCCATGGTCTCTAGGTCAGTAACTGGTGATAGGCCTTCCTCCCATTCCAACTGCCATTGCTCTGGCTTCTGAGGCAAAGAAGAGTAGCCATACCTAGCCCCATGGTCCCCGGCCTTGGGACTGGTGAGAGGCCTTCCTCCCATTCCAACTGCCATTGCTCTGGCTTCTGAGGAAAAGGAAAGCCATACCTAGCTCCATGGTCTCTGGCCCAGTGACTGTTAAGAGGCCTTCCCCCCATTCCAACTGCCATTCCTCTGGCTTCTGAGGTAAAGAAGAGAGCCATGCGTAGCTCAATGGTCTCTCCGCCCATGAATTTAAGACGCCTTAGTCTCATTCCAACTGCCATTTCTCTGGCTTGTTAGACAAAGAAGAGCAGCCATTTTTGCTCCATGTCTGGCCCATTGACTGGGGAGAGGCCTTCCTCCCATTCCAATGCCATTTCTCTGGCTTCTGAGGAAAAGAGAGTTGCCATGCCTAGCTCTATTGTCTCCGGCCCAGAGACTGGTGAGAGGCCTTCCTCCCATTCCAACTGCCATTGCTCTGGCTTCGGAGGCAGAGAAGAGCAGTAATGCCTAGCTCCATGGTCTCTTGGCCCAGTGACTGGTGAGAGACCTTCCCCCCCATTCCAACTGCCATTCCTCTGGCTTCTGAGGCAAAGAAGAGCAGCAGTGCCTAGCTCCATGGTCCCCGGCCTAGTGACTGGTGAGAGGCCTTCCTCCCATTCCAACTGCCATTGCTTGGCTTTGAGGCAAAGAAGAGCAGCCGCGCCTAGCTCCATGGCCTCGGTAGTGACTGGTGAGAGGCCTTCCCCCCATTCCAACTGCCATTGCTCTGGCTTCTGAGGCAAAGAAGAGAAGCCATACCTAGCTCCATGGTCTCTCGGCCCAGTGACTTTTAAAGGGGTTCCTCCCATTCCAACTGCTATTGCTCTGGGTTCTAAAGCAAAGAAGAGGAGCCGTGCTTAGCTCCATGGTCTCCGGCCTATTGACTGGAGAGAGCCCTTTCCTCCCTTTCCAAGTGCCATTGCTTGGGTTCTGAAGCAAAGAAGAGCAGCCATGCTTAGTTCCAGGTCCCCGGGCCTAGTAACTGGTAGAGGTCTTCCTCCCATTCCAACGCCATTGCTCGGGCTTCTGAGGCAAAGAAGGCAGCCATGCTTAGCTCCATGGTTTCTCGGCCTAGTGACTGGTGGAGGCCTTCCCCCCATTCCAACTGCCATTCCTCTGGCTTCTGAGGCAAAAAAGAGAGATGTTAGCCCCATGGTCTCTCAGCCTAGTTACTGGTTATAGGCCTTCCTCCCATTCCAACTGCTATTATCCGGCTTCTGGGGGAAAGAAGAGCAGCCATGGTTAGCTCCATCGTTTTTCGGCCCAGTGACTGGTAAAAGGCCTTCCTCCCACTGCAACTCCCATTGCTCTGGCTTCTGAGGCAAAGAAGAGCAGCCGTGCTTAGCTCCATGGTCTCTCGGCCTAGGGACTGGTGAAAGGCCTTCCCCCCACTCCAACTGCCATTGATCTGACTTCTGAGGCAAAGAAGAGCAGCCCTTCTTATTCCCCATCGTCTCCCGGCCAAGTGACTGCTGAGAGGACTTCCTCCTATTCCAGCTGCCATTGCTCCGGCTTCTGAGGCAAAGAAGAGCAGCCGTGCCTAGCTCCATGGTCTCTTGGCCTAGTGACTGGAGAGAGACCTTCCTCCCATTCCAAGTGCCATTGCTCTTGCTTCTAAAGCAAAGAAGAGCAGCCACGCTTACTCCATGGTCTCTCGGCCTAGTAACTGGTGAGAGGCCTTCCTCCCATTCCAGCTGCCATTGCTCTGGCTTCTGAGGCAAAGAAGAGCCGCCATGCTTAGCTCCATCGTTTCCCTGCCCTGTGACTGGTGAGAGGCCTTCCTCCCATTTCAATGCCATTCCTCTGTCTTAGGCAAAGAAGAGCAGCCACGCTTAGCTCCATGGTCTCTCGGCCTAGTGACTGGTGAGAGGTTTTCCCCCCAAGTCCATTGATCTGGCTTCTGAGGCAAAAAAGGGCAGCCACGCTTAGCTCCATGGTCCCCGGCCTAGTAACTGGTGAGAGGCCTTCCTCCCATTCCAGCTGCCATTGCTCTGGCTTCTGAGGCAGAGAAGAGGCCATGCTTAGCTCCATGGTCTCTCGGCCCAGTGACTGGTGGGAGGCCTTCGTCCGATTCCAACTGCCATAACTCTGGCTTCAGAGGGAAAGAAGAGCACCCTGCCCAGCTCCATGGTCTCTCGGCCTAGTGACTGGTGAGAGGCCTTCCTCCCATTCCAACTGCCATTGCTCTGGTTTCTGAGGCAAAGAAGAGCAGCCGTGCCCAGCTCCATGGTCTCTCGGCCTGGTGACATGTAAGAGGCCTTCCTCCCATTCCAACCCATTGCTCGGGCTTCTGAGGCAAAAGAGAGCAGCCATGTTTAGCTCTTCGTTCCCGGCCCAGTGACTGGAGGAGGCCCCTTTGGCCATTGCTCTGGCTTCTGAGGCAAAAAAGAGTTGCCATGCCTAGCTCCATGGTCCCCGGCCTAGTGAGGGGGAGGGCCTTCCTCCCATTCCAACTGCCATTGCTCTTGCTTCTGAGGCAAAGAAGAACAGCCACGCTTAGCTCCATGGTCTCTCGGCCTAGTAACTGGTGAGGGGCCCTTTCCTCCATTCCAGCTGCCATTGTCTGGCTTCTGAGGCAAAAAAAGAGAAGCCATACCTAGCTCCATGGTCTCTCGGCACAGTGACTTTTAAGAGGCCTTCCCCCCATTCCAACTGCTATTGCTCTGGGTTCTAAAGCAAAAAAGGGGAGCCTGTTTAGCTCCATGGTCTCTCGGCCTATTGACTGGAGAGAGACCTTCCTCCCATTCCAAGTGCCATTGCTCTGGCTTCTGAAGCAAAGAAGAGCAGCCATGCTTAGTTCCATGGTCTCTCGACCTAGTAACTGGTGAGGGGCCCTTTCCCCCCATTCCAACTGCCATTACTCTGGCTTCTGAGGAAAGAAGAACAGCCATGCTTAGCTCCATGGCTTCTCGGCCTAGTGACTGGTGAGAGGCCTTCCTCCCATTCCAACTGCCATTCCTCTGGCTTCTGAGGCAAAGAAGAGCAGCCATGCTTGGCTCCATGGTCTCTCAGCCTAGTTACTGGTTATAGGCCCTCCTCCCATTCCAACTGCTATTGATCCGGCTTCTGAGGGAAAGAAGAGCAGCCATGGTTAGCTCCATCGTCTTTCGGCCCAGTGACTGGTAAAAGGCCTTCCTCCCACTTCAACTCCTATTGCTCTGGCTTCTGAGGCAAAGAAGAGCAGCCCCTCTTAGTTCCATCGTCTCCCGGCCAAGTGACTGGTAAAAGGCCTTCCTCCTATTCCAGCTGCCATTGCTCCGGCTTCTGAGGCAAAGTAGAGCAGCCGTGCCTAGCTCCATAATCTCTTTGGCCTAGTGACTGGAGAGAGACCTTCCTCCCATTCCAAGTGCCATTGCTCTGGCTTCTGAGGCAAAGAAGAGCCGCCATGCTTTAGCTCCATCGTTTCCCTGCCCTGTGACTGGTGAGAGGCCTTCCTCCCATTTCAACTGCCATTCCTCTGTCTTCTTAGGCAAAGAAGAGCAGCCACGCTTAGCTCCATGGTCTCTCGGCCTAGTGACTGGTGAGAGGTTTTCCTCCCATTCCAGCTGCCATCGGTGTTTCACTCTGAGGCAAAGAAGAGCAGCCACACTTAGCTCCTTGGTCTCTCGGCCTAGTTACTGGTGAGAGGCCTTCCTGCCATTCCAACTGCCATTGCTCTGGCTTCTGAGGCAAAGAAGAGCAGCCGTGCCCAGCTCCATGGTCTCTCGAGCTGGTGACTTGTAAGAGGCCTTCCTCCCATTCCAACTGCCATTGCTCGGGCTTCTGAGGCAAAAGAGAGCAGCCATGTTTAGCTCTATGGTACCTCCGGCCCAGTGACTGGAGAGAGACCTTCCTCCCATTCCAACTGCCATTGCTCTTGCTTCTGAGGCAAAGAAGAGCAGCCGTGCTTAGCTCCATGGTCTCTCGGCCTAGTGACTGGTGAGAGGCCGTGCCTCCATTCCAACTGCCATTGCTCTTGCTTCTGAGGCAAAGAAGAGCAGCCGTGCTTAGCTCCATGGTCTCTAGGCCTAGTAACTGGTGATAGGCCTTCCTCCCATTCCAACTGCCATTGCTCTGGCTTCTGAGGCAAAGAAGAGTAGCCATACCTAGCTCCATGGTCTCTCGGCCTTGGGACTGGAGAGAGACCTTCCTCCCATTCAAAGTGCCATTGCTGTGGCTTCTGAAGCAAAGAAGAGCAGCCCTTCTTAGTTCCATCGTCTCCCGGCCAAGTGACTGGTGAGAGGCCTTCCTCCTATTCCAGCTGCCATTGCTCCGGCTTCTGAGGCAAAGAAGAGCAGCCGTGCCTAGCTCCATGGTCTCTTGGCCTAGTGACTGGAGAGAGGCCTTTTCCTCCCATTCCAAGTGCCATTCCTCTTGCTTCTGAAGCAAAGAAGAGAGCAGCCATGCTTAGTTCCATGGTCTCTCGGCCTAGTAACTGGTGAGAGGCGTTCTTCCTATTCCAACTTTCCTCTTGCTTCTGAGGGAAAGAAGAGAAGCCGTACCTAACTCCGTGAGTTGTTCTCAGACTAGTGAGTGGTGAGAGGCCTTCCTCCCAATCCAACTGCCATTGCTTCTGGCTTCTGAGGCAAAGAAGAGCAGTCATGCTTAGTTCCATGGTCTCTCGGCCTAGTAACTGGTGAGAGGCCTTCCTCCCATTCCAACTGCCATTGCTCTGGCTTCTGAGGCAAAGAAGAGCAGCCATGCTTAGCTCCATGGTTTTTTTCTGGAGCGGCCCAGTGACTGGTGAGATGCCTTCCTCCCATTCCAACTGCCATTGTTCTGGGTTCTAAAGCAAAGAAGAGGAGCCATACTTCCTTCCCATGGTCTCTCGGCCTTGTGACTGGAGAGAGACCTCCTCCCATTCCAAGTGCCATTGCTCTGGCTTCTGAAGCAAAGAAGAACAGCCATGCTTAGTTCCATGGTCTGTCGGCCTCAGTAACTGGTGAGAGGCCTTCCTCCCATTCCAACTGCCATTGCTCTGGCTTCTGAGGCAAAGAAGAGCAGCCATGCTTAGCTCCATGGTTTCTCGGCCTAGTGACTGGTGAGAGGCCATCCTCCCATTCCAACTGCCATTCCTCTGGCTTCTGAGGCAAAGAAGAGCAGCCATGCTTAGCTCCATGGTCTCTCAGCCTAGTTACTGGTTATAGGCCTTCCTCCCCATTCCAACTGCTATTGATCCGGCTTCGGAGGGAAAGAAGAGCAGCCATGGCCTTTCCATCGTCTTTCGGCCCAGTGACTGGTAAAAGGCCTTCCTCCCACTGCAACTCCCATTGCTCTGGCTTCTGAGGCAAAGAAGAGCAGCCGTGCTTAGCTCCATGGTCTACCGGCCTAGGGACTGGTGAGAGGCCTTCCTCCCACTCCAACTGCCATTGATCTGGCTTCTGAGGCAAAGAAGAGCAACCCTTCTTAGTTCCATCGTCTCCCGGCCAAGTGACTGGTGAGAGGCCTTCCTCCTATTCCAGCTGCCATTGCTCCGGCTTCTGAGGCAAAGAAGAGCAGCCGTGCCTAGCTCCCATGGTCTCTTGGCCTAGTGACTGAGAGACCTTCCTCCCATTCCAAGTGCCATTGCTCTTGCTTCTGAAGCAAAGAAGAGCAGCCATGCTTAGTTCCATGGTCTCTCGGCCTAGTAACTGGTGAGAGGCGTTCTTCCTACTGCAACTTTCCTCTTGCTTCTGAGGGAAAGAATAGAAGCCGTACCTAACTCCATGGTCTCTCAGCCTAGTGACTGGTGAGAGGCCTTCCTCCCATTCCAACTAACTCCTCTGGCTTCTGAGGCAAAGAAGGCAGCCATGCTTAGCTCCATGGGTTCTCGGTCTAGTGATTGGTGAGATGCCTTCCTCCCATTCCAACTACCATTCCTTTAGCTTCTGAGGTAAGGAAGAGCAGCCGTGCTTAGCTTCATGGTCTCTCGGCCCAGTGATTGCTGACAGGCCTTCCTCCCATTCCAATTGCCATTTATCTGGCTTCTGAGGCAAAGAAGAGCAGCCGTGCCTAGCTCCATGGTCTCTCGGCCTAGTGACTGGTGAGAGGCCTTCCTCCCATTCCAAATGCCATTGCTCTGGCTTCTGAGGCAAAGAAGAGCAGCCATGCTTAGCTCCCATGGTCCCTTGGCCTAGTGACTGGTGAGATGCCTAACTCCCATTCCAACTGCCATTTATCTGGCTTCAGAGGCAAAGAACAGTCGCTGCCAGCTCCCATCAGTACTCGGCCTAGTGACTGGTGAGAAAGCCTTCCTCCAATTCCAACTGCCATTGCTCTGGCTTCTGAGGCAAAGAAGAGCACAGCCGTGCCCAGCTCCATGGTCTCTCCGCCTGGTGACTTGTAAGAGGCCTTCCTCCCATTCCAACTGCCATTGCTCTGGTTTCTGAGGCAAAAGAGAGCAGCCATGTTTAGCTCTATTGTATCCCGGCCCAGTGACTGGAGAGAGGCCTTCCTCCCATTCCAAGTGCCATTGCTCTGGCTTCTGAGGCAATAAAGAGTTGCCATGCCTAGCTCCATGGTCTGTCGGCCTAGTAACTGATGAGAGGCCTTCCTCCCATTCCAACTGCAACTGCTATGGCTTCAGAGGCAAAGAAGAGCAGGCCTGTTTAGCTCCATCGTCTCTCGCCTAGTGACTGGTGAGAGGCCTTCATCCCATTCCAACTGCCATTGCTCTTGCTTCTGAGGCAAAGAAGAGCAGCCGTGCTTAGCTCCATGGTCTCTCGGCCTAGTAACTGGTGAGAGGCCGTCCTCCATTCCAACTGCCATTGCTCTTGCTTCTGAGGCAAAGAAGAGCAGCCGTGCTTAGCTCCATGGTCTCTCGGCCTAGTGACTGGTGAGAGGCCATCCCTCCCATTCCAACTGCCATTGCTCTTGCTTCTGATGCAAAGAAGAGCAGCCGTGCTTAGCTCCATGGTCTCTAGGTCTAGTAACTGGTGATAGGCCTTCCTCCCATTCCAACTGCCATTGCCCTGGCTTCTGAGGCAAAGAAGAGTAGCCATACCTAGCCCCATGGTCTCTCGGCCTTGGGACTGGTGAGAGGCCTTCCTCCCATTGAGAACTGCCATTGCTCTGGCTTCTGAGGCAAAGAGAGAAGCCATACCTAGCTCCATGGTCTCTCGGCCCAGTGACTGTTAAGAGGCCTTCCTCCCATTCCAACTGCCATTCCTCTGGCTTCTGAGGTAAAGAAGAGCAGCCATGCGTAGCTCAATGGTCTCTCCCGCCCAGTGAATTGTAAGACGCCTTAGTCTCATTCCAACTTCCATTTCTCTGGCTTCTTAGACAAAGAAGAGCCGTCATGCTTTCTCATCGTCTCTCGGCCTATTGACTGGGGAGAGGCCTTCCTCCCAATCCAACTGCCATTTCTGGCTTCTGAGGTAAAGAAGAGTTGCCATGCCTAGCTATTATCTCTCGGCCCAGAGACTGGTGAGAGGCCTTCCTCCCATTCCAACTGCCATTGCTCTGGCTTCGGAGGCAGAGAAGAGCAGTAATGCCTAGCTCCATGGTCTCTTGGCCCAGTGACTGGTGAGAGACCTTCCTCCCATTCCAACTGATCCTTCTGGCTTCTGAGGCAAAGAAGAGCAGCAGTGCCTAGCTCCATGGTCTCTCGGCCTAGTGACTGGTGAGAGGCCTTCCTCCCATTCCAACTGCCATTGCTTCTGGCTTCTGAGGCAAAGAGAGCAGCCGTGCCTCCTCCATGGTCTCTCGGCCTAGTGACTGGTGAGAGGCCTTCCTCCCATTCCAACTGCCATTGCTCTGGCTTCTGAGGCAAAGAAGAGAAGCCATACCTAGCTCCATGGTCTCTCGGCCCAGTGACTGTTAAGAGGCCTTCCTCCCATTCCAACTGCTATTGCTCTGGGTTCTAAAGCAAAGAAGAGGAGCCGTGTTTAGCTCCCCATGGTCTCTCGGCCTCTGACTTGGAGAGAGACCTTCCTCCCATTCCAAGTGCCATTGCTCTCACTTTATCTGAAGCAAAGAAGAGCAGCCATGCTTAGTTCCATGGTCTCTCGGCCTAGTAACTGGTGAGAGGTCTTCCTCCCATTCCAACTGCCATTGCTCGGGCTTCTGAGGCAAAGAAGAGCAGCCATGTTTAGCTCCCCATGGTTTCTCGGCCTAGTGACTGGTGAGAGGCCTTCCTCCCATTCCAACTGCCATTCCTCTGGCTTCTGAGGCAAAGAAGAGCAGCCATGCTTAGCTCCATGGTCTCTCAGCCTAGTTACTGGTTATAGGCCTTCCTCCCATTCCAACTGCTATTGATCCGGCTTCTGAGGGAAAGAAGAGCAGCCATGGTTCCTCCATAGATTCTTTCGGCCCAGTGACTGGTAAAAGGCCTTCCTCCCACTGCAACTCCCATTTGCTCTGGCTTCTGAGGCAAAGAAGAGCAGCCGTGATTAGCTCCATGGTCTCTCGGCCTAGGGACTGGTGAAAGGCCTTCCTCCCACTCCAACTGCCATTGATCTGACTTCTTGAGGCAAAGAAGAGCAGCCCTTCTTAGTTCCATCGTCTCCCGGCCAAGTGACTGCTGAGGACTTCCTCCTATTCCAGCTGCCATTGCTCCGGCTTCTGAGGCAAAGAAAGCAGCCGTGCCTAGCTCCATGGTCTCTTGGCCTAGTGACTGGAGAGAGACCTTCCTCCATTCCAAGTGCCATTGCTCTTGCTTCTGAAGCAAAGAAGAGCAGCCACACTTAGCTCCCATGGTCTCTCGGCCTAGTGACTGGTGAGAGGCCTTCCTCCCCATTCCAGCTGCCATTGCTCTAGCATCTATGAGGCAAAGAAGAGCCGCCATGCTTAGCTCCATCGTTTCCCTGCCCTGTGACTGGTGAGAGGCCTTCCTCCCATTTCAACTGCCATTCCTCTGTCTTAGGCAAAGAGGAGAGCAGCCACGCTTAGCTCCATGGTCTCTCGGCCTCATGACTGGTGAGAGGTTTTCCTCCCATTCCAGCTGCCATTGATCTGGCTTCTGAGGCAAAGAAGAGCAGCCACGCTTAGCTCCATGGTCTCTCGGCCTAGTAACTGGTCAGAGGCCTTCCTCCCATTCCAGCTGCCATTGCTCTGGCTTCTGAGGCAGAGAGCAGCCATGCTTAGCTCCATGGTCTCTCGGCCCAGTGACTGGTGGGAGGCCTTCGTCCGATTCCAACTGCCATACCTCTGGCTTCAGAGGGAGAGAGAGAGCAGCCGTGCCCAGCTCCATGGTCTCTCGGCCTAGTGACTGGTGAGAGGCCTTCCTCCATTCCAACTGCCATTGCTCTGGTTTCTCGAGGCAAAGAAGAGCAGCCGTGCCCAGCTCCATGGTCTCTCGGCCTGGTGACTTGTAAGAGGCCTTCCTCCCATTCCAACTGCCATTGCTCGGGCTTCTGAGGCAAAAGAGAGCAGCCATGTTTAGCTCTATCGTATCCCGGCCCAGTGACTGGAGAGAGGCCTTCCTCCCATTCCAAGCGCCATTGCTCTGGCTTCTGAGGCAAAAAAGAGTTGCCATTCCTAGCTCCATGGTCTCTCGGCCTAGTGACTGGAGAGAGACCTTCCTGCCATTCCAACCGCCATTGCTCTTGCTTCTGAGGCAAAGAAGAGCAGCCGTGCTTAGCTCCATGGTCTCTCGGCCTAGTGACTGGTGAGAGGCCGTCCTCCCATTCCAACTGCCATTACTCTTGCTTCTGAGGCAAAGAAGAGCAGCCGTGCTTAGCTCCATGGTCTCTCGGCCTAGTGACTGGTGAGAGGCCGTCCTCCCCATTCCAACTGCCATTGCTCTTGCTTCTCAAGGCAAAGAAAGCAGCCGTGCTTAGCTCCCATGGTCTCTCGGCCTTGGGACTGGTGATAGGCCTTCCTCCCATTCCAACTGCCATTGCTCTGGCTTCTGAGGCAAAGAAGAGTAGCCATACCTAGCTCCATGGTCTCTCGGCCTTGGGACTGGTGAGAGGCCTTCCTCCCATTCCAACTGCCATTGCGCCTGGCTTCTGAGGCAAAGAAGAGAAGCCATACCTAGCTCCATGGTCTCTCAGCCCAGTGACTATTTAAGAGGCCTTCCTCCCATTCCAACTTCCATTGCTCTGGGTTCTAAAGCAAAGAAGAGGAGCCGTGCTTAGCTCCATGGTCTCTCGGCCTAGTGACTGGAGAAGACCTCCTCCCATTCCAAGTGCCATTGCTCTGGCTTCTGAAGCAAAGAAGAGCAGCCATGCTTAGTTCCATGGTCTCTCGGCCTAGTAACTGGTGAGAGGCCTTCCTCCCATTCCAACTGCCATTGCTCTGGCTTCTGAGGCAAAGAAGAGCAGCCATGCTTAGCTCCATGGTCTCTCGGCCTAGTGACTGGTGAGAGGCCTTCCTCCCATTCCAACTGCCATTCCTCTGGCTTCTGAGGCAAAGAAGAGGAGCCATGCTTAGCTCCCATAGTCTCTCAGCCTAGTTACTGGTTATAGGCCTTCCTCCCATTCCAACTGCTATTGATCCGGCTTCTGAGGGAAAGAAGAGCAGCCGTGCTTAGCTCCATGGTCTCTCGGCCTAGGGACTGGAGAGAGACCTTCCTCCCATTCCAACTACCATTGCTCTGGCTACTGAGGCAAAGAAGAGCAGCCCTGCGTAGCTCCATGGTCTTTCGGTCTAGTGACTGGTGAGAGGTCTTCCTCCCATTCCAACTGCCATTGCTCGGGCTTCTGAGGCGAAAGTGAGCAGCCATGTTTAGCTCTATCGTATCCCGGCCGAGTGACTGGAGAGAGGCCTTCCTCCCATTCAGTGCCATTGCTCTGGCTTCTGAGGCAAAAAAGAGTTGCCATGCCTAGCTCCATGGTCTCTCGGCCTAGTGACTGGTGAGAGGCCGTCCTCCCATTCCAACTGCCATTGCTCTTGCTTCTGAGGCAAAGAAGGCACCATGTTAGCTTCCATGGTCTCTCGTCCTAGTGACTGGTGAGAGGCCATCCTGCCATTCCAACTGCCATTGCTCTTGCTTCTGAGGCAAAGAAGAGAAGTCGTATCTAGCTACATGGTTTCTTGGCCTATTGACTGGGGAGAGGCCTTCCTCCCATTCCAACTGCCATTTCTCTGGCTTCTGAGGTAAAGGAGAGTTGCTATGCCTAGCTCTACCTGTCTCTCGGCCCAAGACTGGTGAGAGGCCTTCCTCCCCATTCCAACTGCCATTGCTCTGCACTCGGAGGCAGAGAAGAGCAGTAATGCCTAGCTCCATGGTCTCTTGGCCCAGTGACTGGTGAGAGACCTTCCTCCCATTCCAACTGCCATTCCTCTGGCTTCTGAGGCAAAGAAGAGCAGCAGTGCCTAGCTCCATGGTCTCTCGGCCTAGTGACTGGTGAGAGGCCTTCCTCCCATTCCAACTGCCATTGCTCTGGCTTCTGAGGCAAAGAGAGCAGCCGTGCCTAGCTCCATGGTCTCTCGGCCTAGTGACTGGTGAGAGGCCCTCCTCCCATTCCAACTGCCATTGCTCTGGCTTCTGAGGCAAAGAAGAGAAGCCATACCTAGCTCCATGGTCTCTCGGCCCAGTGACTGTTAAGAGGCCTTCCTCCCATTCCAACTGCTATTGCTCTGGGTTCTAAAGCAAAGAAGAGCAGCCGTGCTTAGCTCCCATGGTCTCTCGGCCTATTGACTGGAGAGAGACCTTCCTGCATTCCAAGTGCCATTGCTCTGGCTTCTGAAGCAAAGAAGAGCAGCCATGCTTAGTTCCATGGTCTCTCGGCCTAGTAACTGGTGAGAGGCCTTCCTCCCATTCCAACTGCCATTGCTCTTGCTTCTGAGGCAAAGAAGAGCAGCCATGCTTAGCTCCATGGTTTCTCGGCCTAGTGACTGGTGAGAGGCCTTCCTCCCATTCCAACTGCCATTCCTCTGGCTTCTGAGGCAAAGAAGAGCAGCCATGCTTAGCTCCATGGTCTCTCAGCCTAGTTACTGGTTATAGGCCTTCCTCCCATTCCAACTGCTATTGATCCGGCTTCTGAGGGAAAGAAGAGCAGCCATGGTTAGCTCCATCGTCTTTCGGCCCAGTGACTGGTAAAAGGCCTTCCTCCCACTGCAACTCCCATTGCTCTGGCTTCTGAGGCAAAGAAGAGCAGCCGTGCTTAGCTCCATGGTCTCTCGGCCTAGGGACTGGTGAAAGGCTTCCTTCCCACTCCAACTGCCATTGATCTGACTTCTGAGGCAAAGAAGAGCAGCCCTTCTTCACTCCATCGTCTCCCGGCCAAGTGACTGGTGAGAGGACTTCCTCCTATTCCAACTGCCATTGCTCCGACTTCTGAGGCAAAGAAGAGCAGCCGTGCCTAGCTCCATGGTCTCTTGGCCTAGTGACTGGAGAGAGACCTTCCTCCATTCCAAGTGCCATTGCTCTTGCTTCTGAAGCAAAGAAGAGCAGCCACGCTTAGCTCCATGGTCTCTCGGCCTAGTGACTGGTGAGAGGCCTTCCTCCCCATTCCAGCTGCCATTGCTCTGGCTTCTGAGGCAAAGAAGAGCCGCCATGCTTAGCTCCATGGTCTCTCGGCCCTGTGACTGGTGAGAGGCCTTCCTCCCCATTTCAACTGCCTTTCCTCTGTCTTCTTAGGCAAAGAAGAGCAGCCACGCTTAGCTCCATGGTCTCTCGGCCTAGTGACTGGTGAGAGGTTTTCCTCCCATTCCAGCTGCCATTGATCTGGCTTCTGAGGCAAAGAAGAGCAGCCACGCTTAGCTCCCATGGTCTCTCGGCCTAGTAACTGGTGAGAGGCCTTCCTCCCATTCCAGCTGCCATTGCTCTGGCTTCTGAGGAAGAGAAGAGCAGCCATGCTTAGCTCCATGGTCTCTCGGCCCAGTAGCTGGTGGGAGGCCTTCAGTCCGATTCCAACTGCCATACCTCTGGCTTCAGAGGGAAAGAAGAGCAGCCGTGCCCAGCTGCTCTCGGCCTAGTGACTGGTGAGAGGCCTTCCTCCCATTCCAACTGCCATTGCTCTGGTTTCTGAGGCAAAGAAGAGCAGCCGTGCCCAGCTCCATGGTCTCTCGGCCTGGTGACATGTAAGAGGCCTTCCTCCCATTCCAACTGCCATTGCTTGGGCTTCTGAGGCAAAAGAGAGCAGCCATCTTTAGCTCTATCGTATCCCGGCCTAGTGACTGGAGAGAGGCCTTCCTCCCATTCCAAGTGCCATTGCTCTGGCTTCTCAGGCAAAAAAGAGTTGCCATGCCTAGCTCCATGGTCTCTCGGCCTAGTGACTGGTGAGAGGCCTTCCTCCATTCCAACTGCCATTGCTCTTGCTTCTGAGGCAAAGAAGAGCAGCCACGCTAGCTCCATGGTCTCTCGGCCTAGTAACTGGTGAGAGGCCTTCCTGCCATTCCAGCTGCCATTGCTCTGGCTTCAGAGGCAAAGAAGAGCCTGGCCGTGCCCAGCTCCATGGTCTCTCGCCCCAGTGACTGGTGGGAGGCTCCTCGTCCAATTCCAACTGCCATACCTCTGGCTTCAGAGGCAAAGAAGAGCAGCCGTGCCCAGCTCCATGGTCTCTCGGCCCAGTGACTGGTGGGAGGCCTTGGTCCATTCCAACTGCCATACCTCTGGCTTCAGAGGCAAAGAAGAGCAGCCGTGCCCAGCTCCATTAGAGTTGTTCTCAGTCCAGTGACTGTTAAGAGGCCTTCCTCCCATTCCAACTGCCATTGCTCTGGGTTCTAAAGCAAAGAGAGGGAGACCGTGCTTAGCTCCCATGGTCTCTCGGCCTAGTGACTGGAGAGAGACCTTCCTCCCATTCCAAGTGCCAATACTCTGGCTTCTGAAGCAAAGAAGAGCAGCCATGCTTAGTTCCATGGTCTCTCGGCCTAGTAACTGGTGAGAGGCCTTCCTCCCATTCCAACTGCCATTGCTCTGGCTTCTGAGGCAAAGAAGGCAGCCCTGCGTAGCTCCATGGTCTCTCGGCCTAGGGACTGGTGAGAGGCCTTCCTCCCACTCCAACTGCCATTGATCTGGCTTCTGAGGCAAAGAAGAGCAGCCCTTCTTAGTTCCATTGTCTCCCGGCCAAGTGACTGGTGAGATGCCTTCCTCCTATTCCAGCTGTCATTGCTCCAGCTTCTGAGGCAAAGAAGAGCAGCCGTACCTAGCTCCATGGTCTCTTGGCCTAGTGACTGGAGAGAGACCTTCCTCCCATTCCAAGTGCCATTGCTCTTGCTTCTGAAGCAAGGAAGAGCAGCCATGCTTAGTTCCATGGTCTCTCGGCCTAGTAACTGGTGAGAGGCATTCTTCCTATTCCAACTTTCCTCTTGCTTCTGAGGCAAAGAAGAGCAGCCGTGCCTAGCTCCATGGTCTCTCGGCCTAGTGACTGGTGAGAGGTTTTCCTCCCATTCCAGCTGCCATTGATCTGGCTTCTGAGGCAAAGAAGAGCAGCCACGCTTAGCTCCATGGTCTCTCGGCCTAGTAACTGGTGAGAGGCCTTCCTCCCATTCCAGCTGCCATTGCTCTGGCTTCTGAGGCAGAGAAGAGCAGCCATGCTTAGCTCCATGGTCTCTCGGCCCAGTGACTGGTGGGAGGCCTTCGTCCGATTCCAACTGCCATAACTCTGGCTTCAGAGGGAAAGAAGAGCAGCCGTGCCCAGCTCCATGGTCCCCGGCCTAGTGACTGGTGAGAGGCCTTCCTCCCATTTCAACTGCCATTGCTCTGGTTTCTGAGGCAAAAGAGAGCAGCCATGTTTAGCTCTATTGTATCCGGCCCAGTGACTGGAGAGAGGCCTTCCTCCCATTCCAAGTGCCATTGCTCTGGCTTCTGAGGCAATAAAGAGTTGCCATGCCTAGCTCCATGGTCTGTCGGCCTAGTAACTGATGAGAGGCCTTCCTCCCATTCCAACTGCCATTGCTATGGCTTCAGAGGGAAAGAAGAGCAGGCCTGTTTAGCTCCATCGTCTCTTCGCCTAGTGACTGGTGAGAGGCCTTCATCCCATTCCAACTGCCATTGCTCTTGCTTCTGAGGCAAAGAAGAGCAGCCGTGCTTAGCTCCATGGTCTCTCGGCCTAGTGACTGGTGAGAGGCCGTCCTCCCATTCCAACTGCCATTGCTCTTGCTTCTGAGGCAAAGAAGAGCAGCCGTGCTTAGCTCCATGGTCTCTCGGCCTAGTGACTGGTGAGAGGCCGTCCTCCCATTCCAACTGCCATTGCTCTTGCTTCTGATGCAAAGAAGAGCAGCCGTGCTTAGCTCCATGGTCTCTAGGTCTAGTAACTGGTGATAGGCCTTCCTCCCATTCCAACTGCCATTGCCCTGGCTTCTGAGGCAAAGAAGAGTAGCCATACCTAGCCCCATGGTCTCTCGGCCTTGGGACTGGTGAGAGGCCTTCCTCCCATTCCAACTGCCATTGCTCTGGCTTCTGAGGCAAAGAAGAGAAGCCATACCTAGCTCCATGGTCTCTCGGCCCAGTGACTGTTAAGAGGCCTTCCTCCCATTCCAACTGCCATTCCTCTGGCTTCTGAGGTAAAGAAGAGCAGCCATGCGTAGCTCAATGGTCTCTCCGCCCAGTGAATTGTAAGACGCCTTAGTCTCATTCCAACTGCCATTTCTCTGGCTTCTTAGACAAAGAAGAGCCGCCATGCTTTGCTCCATCGTCTCTCGGCCTATTGACTGGGGAGAGGCCTTCCTCCCAATCCAACTGCCATTTCTCTGGCTTCTGAGGTAAAGAAGAGTTGCCATGCCTAGCTCTATTATCTCTCGGCCCAGAGACTGGTGAGAGGCCTTCCTCCCATTCCAACTGCCATTGCTCTGGCTTCGGAGGCAGAGAAGAGCAGTAATGCCTAGCTCCATGGTCTCTTGGCCCAGTGACTGGTGAGAGACCTTCCTCCCATTCCAACTGCCATTCCTCTGGCTTCTGAGGCAAAGAAGAGCAGCAGTGCCTAGCTCCATGGTCTCTCGGCCTAGTGACTGGTGAGAGGCCTTCCTCCCATTCCAACTGCCATTGCTCTGGCTTCTGAGGCAAAGAAGAGCAGCCGTGCCTAGCTCCATGGTCCCCGGCCTGGACTGGTGAGAGGCCTTCCTCCCATTCCAACTGCCATTGCTCTGGCTTCTGAGGCAAAGAAGAGAAGCCAACCTAGCTCCATGGTCTCTCGGCCCAGTGACTGTTAAGAGACCTTCCTCCCATTCCAACTGCTATTGCTCTGGGTTCTAAAGCAAAGAAGAGGAGCCGTGCTTAGCTCCATGGTCCCCGGCCTATTGACTGGAGAGAGCCCTTTCCTCCCATTCCAAGTGCCATTGCTCTGGCTTCTGAAGAAAAGAAGAGCAGCCATGCTTAGTTCCATGGTCTCTCGGCCTAGTAACTGGTGAGAGGCTTCCTCCCATTCCAACTGCCATTGCTCGGGTTTCAGGCAAAGAAGAGCAGCCATGCTTAGCTCCAGGGTTTTTGGCCTAGTGACTGGTGAGGGCCTTCCTCCCATTCCAACTGCCATTCCTTGGCTTCTGAGGCAAAGAAGAGCAGCCATGCTTAGCTCCATGGTCCCCAGCCTAGTTACTGGTTATAGGCCTTCCTCCCATTCCAACTGCTATTGATCCGGCTTCTGAGGGAAAGAAGAGCAGCCATGGTTAGCTCCATCGTTTTTCGGCCCAGTGACTGGTAAAAGGCCTTCCTCCCACTGCAACCCCCATTGCTCTGGCTTCTGAGGCAAAGAAGAGCAGCCATGCTTAGTTCCATGGTCTCTCGGCCTAGTAACTGGTGAGAGGCCTTCCTCCCATTCCAACTGCCATTGCTCTGGCTTCTGAGGAAAAGAAGAGACCATGCTTAGCTCCATGGTCTCTCGGCCTAGTGACTGGTGAGAGGCCTTCCCCCCTTTCCAACTGCCATTCCTCTGGCTTCTGAGGCAAAGAAGGGGGCCCATGCTTAGCTCCATAGTCCCCAGCCTATTACTGGTTATAGGCCTTCCTCCCATTCCAACGCTTTTACCGGCTTCTGGGGGAAAGAAGGACCGTGCTTAGCTCCATGGTCCCCGGCCTAGGGACTGGAGAGAGCCCTTTCCCCCCATTCCAACTACCATTGCTCTGGCTACTGGGCAAAGAAGAGCAGCCCTGCGTAGCTCCATGGTCTC
>CAOLHI010006118.1:0-42482 GCA_948474755.1 Ctenosaura bakeri | reverse complement strand
TGGTACCCCTTAGCTACCAGGGTGGGAAAAAGGTGGATTTGCAAATTCTGGAGAAGAGACTCCCTTTATATCTCTTCCCGTTAAGCAGGAGATGGACAGCGGCTTTCACGGCTGGGTGTCTGAATCTGCTCTGGATTTTAGTCTGAACTGTAAAGGAGCCATTCAAGGCGCTGACCCATAATCCTCCAAATAAGTTGAGAACCTTTGACAGTTCTTTTTTAAATGTCAGATTAGAACCCAGGGTGGATTCACTAAGGCACTGAGTGGAAGCCACAAACTGTTGCAGGTTCAGTCCCTTGGATAGCACCTTGGATAGATTAGTTGAGTCTGTCAGGGGTTCAGTCCCTTGGATAGCACCTTGGATAGATTAGTTGAGTCTGTTAGGAGTTCAGTACCTTGGACAGCACCTTGGATAGATTAGCTGAGTCTGTCACGGGTTCAGCCCCTTGGATAGCAACTTGGATAGATTAGTTGAGTCTATCCTGGGTTCAGTCCCTTGGACAGCACCCTGGATAGATTAGTTGAGTCTGTCATGGGTTCAGTCCCTTGGATAGCACCTTGGATAGATTGAGTCTGTCCCAGGTTCAGTACCTTGGACAGCACCTTGCATAGATAAGTTGAGTCTATCCCGGGTTCAGTCCCTTGGACAGCACCTTGGATAGATTAGTTAAGTCTATCCCAGGTTCAGACCCTTGGATAGCACCTTGGATAGATTAGTTGAATCTATCCCAGGTTCAGTAGCCTGGATAGCTCTTTTAAAGGTCACACTAAAACCAAGAATGGATCTACAACCCCTCTGACACAGAAGCTAACAGCCACCATTGGGAAGACAGGACAGCCAGACTGGGTAGATGGGGCACATCTAGAGTCTGGGCATCTGTCCGGCAGAGCCACCCATGGCTTTTCATGGCCTCAGGGACAGAATAAGGTGGTGCCCATTCCCATTCCATGGAGAGAAGCTGACAAGAATCGGGACTTCTATCAGCTTCAAAACTCATGATGGGATGATGTCATCCATCACATTAGGGGTGAAAAGAATATTCTGAAATATCTGCAGTTGTTGAAATTGTTCCTCAAGCTTTGGGAAGTCCTGATGGGGAGTTTCTAGGGCGGGTGAGACTCTTTGCAAATTCTGCACAAATCTCTCCTTTGCAGAAGACAGCACAGAAACTCACATTTCTGCAGAGAAAGATTCTGAGGCAAGGTTCCCCTTCCTGACCAGAAGTACTTCTGGGAATTGCAACTTTTCCAGGCGGTGCAAGAGGGACAAAGGCTTTGTGACCTGCTTCTGTCCTTGCTCCCTTGACCCAGATTCAGCCTGGAAGGGTGATGTGGCCTTCAGGCCCATCAGACGTACCCTCCCTTCTCTTCCCCCCTCCTCCTCCTCCCAGAATCCTGCACCACTAATTAGAGGCATAATAAAGTAGCAAGGAATACGATTTCCTCATTAGCTGGAGAGAGATTCCCAGCTAACATGACTGATAGGTATCTACAAGAAAATTAACTTCAGCACCAGGGCTCTGTAATCAAGATTAATGAGGAAACAGAGGGGGGGGGACCGTCTGCCATTCTCCTTTGCTCCTCTCCGTCTCCGTCTCCGTCCTCCCCTGGTGTCCTTCGTGGGGGATTAAACAGAACTCCGGAGAGGAACCAGGCTAGTCGGGATGAATTCATAGACTCATAGAATTTTAGGTCTGGAAGGGCCGTCTAGCTGTCCTTAAGACTTCTCTGCTCCCAGGATAAGAAAACCTTCATCCATTGGAACACCCATTATTCTTCACCATTGGCCTTGCTTGGCTGGGGCTGCTGGGAGTTACAGTCCAGCCATGTCTCTATGGATACACACTGCTCCACTTCTAGTTCTTAAAGCATAACTTTGCAGGGAGGGGGATGAGATCTAGTTGATTCCAGCCTCATGGGTTTGGTAGTTGATCATTCAAGATTCATCTGAGACCCCCCAAGCAGAGAAGAAAGTCTCCACCATCTCTCCCCGCAACCACCTTCCTCCCTCCTTCCCTTTTAACAGCCAGAAATAAGTAAAGCTTTCTTTTTTAGCCGTATATTTTAAAAGATGCGCCGAAGATAAAATATATCTTTCAAATCCGTTTTATAAGCATTATTTTTTTACGGCAGCGCCATAAATGTGCGTTTTATGTTGCAATAACATTCTGTGTTTTGAAGATTGCTACCTGCTCGGGGCCCTTATTTTTATTTTTTTATATATATACATATATTTTTAGGGAGATAAAGGACGTGATGCGGACGGAAATAAATCCAGAGGGAGGAAGAATCGCAAGCGGGGAGGGGAAGAATCACAGAATCGTTGAGTTGGAAGGTTCCCCCAAAGGCGATGTAGTCCAATCCCATTTGATGAAGGGCGACAGGAGAAGCAGACTGTGTCCATGAGAGCTTCTGGTGGACCTTTCTTCTTTTCACATACTCTCAAAGGTTCTGCTGGATTCCTTTAAGTCTTTTCATGCTAAAACATGTTAATGCTCCTCTTGCCACAAAGGCCATCTGGTTCAAGACAGAGTTGAAGCACTCCTAGAAGATGCCTGTCCAAAGACCTCCAACACCTACCAGAAAGGGAGTCCATTCCATTGCTGAATTGCTCCTACCATCAGGAAGTTCTTCCCAACATTTAGATCGAATGGCCTTTGGGATCGCTTCCAGCTCTATGATCAGACTCTAGGAAGAGAAATTCCACCTAAACATTAGGAAGAACTTCCTGAGGTTAAGAGCAGCTCAACAGTGGAACCTGCTGCTGCCTCATTGGAGTGTGGTGGATTCTCCTTCTTTGGAGATTTTTAAAGAGAGGTTGGGTGGCCATCTGGAGGGCTTTGATGGTGTCTTACTGCCTGGCAGAATTGGGTTGGACTGGATGGCCCTTGGGGTCTCTTCCAACTCTACGACTCTATGTACTTTTCTGAAGGGACCCATGATAGGTTCTCCTTAGGGTCTCCATAAGTCAGAAATGACTTGAAGGCACACAACAAGAACTGCTATTGTTGGGAATGACTGAAATATCAGCCCGCTCTTCTTTTCCAGGTATATAAACACAGAGCTGAGACTGGTCCCTGAATCAGATTGGGTAGGAGTCAACAAACCCCCACATAGATACACACAATTCCTCTTGGCCAAGAGGGAACACCTTCTCAGTCTCTGCTGTCAGCTTAGTTGCAACAGTAGTCTGATCAGATGGACAAATCTCTGTTGCGATCAGGATTTTTATAGAGCTTCCAAAGAGAGAGAAAATACATACCATCATAATCATAAACAAGGGGAACAGAGCACAGATCATTCTAGCATTTTTTTGTAGACAAATGCATGTTCTCAGTGAGTTATCCTGTTGACATTTGACACAGTTCTTGCAAGAAGATAGAATGGCTTGTTTAGAATTGCTTAGAAAATCAGAAACAAAATCCTAAATGCTTAGAAACCCTTTTCACCCCAATATTACTAATTGGATTAAAGAAGGCAGGGCATCGCAGAGGGGAATTGGTTGGCTTGGAGAAAGGGGTGACCGGGGGCTTCCATGCCAATGAGCTCCAAGTGATAGGCCAAGAAACTATCCAAGGGGCTGAAGCTAGTTTGAGGGTATGTTTCAGCACCATGGACAGCTGCTGGACCCTCTCCCCAAAACTAAGTTCAGCACCCTGGGTACGTCCTTTGGGCTAAAACTTAGTGGGTCGGAAACCCACCATCTTCCATTGATGGGACATCGTACCGCCTGTCACTTTGATCTCGGCTTGCTGCCTTCTGGCTGTTTAAACTTTAATATCCAACAACTGAACTCTGTGGAAGCAAAGACATCGTGCCGTAAGTAGTCCTTTCTCCCCCGGTCTTGACAAAGTCACTTTACATGATTGAAGAGAGAGCACTCAGGAGGTAATTAACCACAGATAACTCACCATTAGCATTAAATGGGGATTTATCTTGGCTCATTATCCCAGATCTCGATCCTTGGAAACGCCACCGCCCAAGCTGACTCAGTGCCCTTCTATCTCCCCCAGACTGGAAGCGGCTGTTAGAAATGAATCGTACGGTTCTTTGATAACCCTTGCTAAGGACGTCTGCTCCTGTGGAACTCCAAGGAGAGGAAAACAGGGTCTACCTAAAGTGATGGTGTTGGTGGCCAAGGTGGAACCTCCACGTGCAAAGCCAAGGTATCCAGAGATGATTATTTTTCTTTTAAATGCAGGGGTCAGAATTCCCCTATCAGGCTGCACTAGTTAAGGGATTCTGGCAGTAACATTTCCAAATTCTGTGAGCAAATAAGCAGGATTGGGCATGTAATTTAGAGCTGTGCCCCCAGATAATGCCATCTGCACACATGTCTTTCCATGGATCTTCTCATCTTCTGCAGAAATGGGAGAAGGTTTCGTCTCTATAGTGTTTTCACATGGGAGTTGCTTCTCACTTTTAGGACAGGGAAACTGCAAGTCTCTAGATGTTTAAGCCCAACACCTATCCTCCCCAGACATTGGCCATGCTGCCTAGAGCTGGTGGTATTTGCATTCCATCAACATCTGGAGGTGCATAGTTTTCCCACTCCAGCCTTATCATCCCATTAAGGCTGTGAAACCTTTTTCCCGATGTATGTTTTGAGCCACAATTCTCCTAATTCCTTACCATGGCTCTTATGGATGAGGCTGATGGCAGTTGGGATTCCAGCCATTCCAAGGGTGGGCAAAGGTTCCCTGCTCCTTCTCCACAAGGTGGCTGGTGTGTGTGTGTGTGTTGAGTATGTACGTTTCCTGCTCTTCACACTCATGCACAATATCAAGAGTCTGTTTACAGCTAGCCAGATGGGGCACCTTCTGTAGCCACTCCTCAGGAAGTGATGTCATAGACCTGCATCTCCATGTGGGCTCCATAGGAAGTTCAGAACCCACCTGGCCATATATGGAGAACCTCATACCCAACAGCTTCCATGTCTATGTCCATTGTGGTTTATAACAACCCTACTGTAAGATTTTCTTAGTAAGATTTATTCTGTTTGGCACCGTAGTCTTCCTTTGAGGCTGAGAAAGTGTGACTTGCTGAAGGTCAACCAGCAGGTTTCCATGGCTGAGTGAGGATTCGAACCCTGGGCTTCTGCAATCGTAGTCCAAAACTCAAGCCACTGTAACATGCTGGCTCTCCCCAAATAAAACAAGATCCATTCTGGAGAGGTTTGCCAGAACACTCTGGGGGCCACCATCTTAAATCCGTGGTTATTGAGACCACCGGCAAATTCCACCCCCGGCCTCACCTTCTTGTTTCTTGTTCTCCATTTTGTTTCTTCTTTTCTGCTCTTTCCCTCATTGCATCTGAGAAGATCTAATCATGAGGCCTCAGTGTTAACTCTCTCCGAATTATCACTCTTTGGTGACAGTGTGAAATATGTCTTTTCCTCGCAATTGCTGGCACGGCATCTACGTTCACCGGGCTACATTATGCATATATAATATTATATGCAAAAAGGGGGACATTAGCAAAGCGTCCAGGCGGAGATTTCCATCTCATGAGTGTCAGCATTTTTTAAAACAGTTCGGGGAGAAGTATAAGAGTTGGAGTCTTCCAGGTTCCATCTCTCTTTCCTTTTGCTTCCCATAAGTCCATGGCACGTCCCTTGTAATTATGGCAGCAAAGAAACAAACAGAGGATCAGGAACCCACAATATCAATTTTTCTGAGCCGTACGGCTGAGGTCCAGGTTATTTGAAAGACCGTATTCTCCTGTACCAATCTGCCCATGTTTTGAGACCTTCCATGAAATCAGCTTTTTTAACTTCTGGTAGTTGTCAGTTTTTAGCCATGCTTGCTTTAACTATGTTTGTCTCACCTAAATAAGGTGCTAAATCTTACTAAATGTTGTGCTACGGTGTGTGTGCATGCATGCATGTTTACTGATGTATGTTTTGATGGTTTTAATGTTTTGATTGACAGAATGCAAAGCTGCAGTTTGCAATGTAGGATGCACAAGTGCGATGCACTATGTGCACCTTGCAAAGACAGGGCACAGGGGAACGCACTGTCTGTGCAACTCTGTTTCTCCCACCGTCAGCATGATACCTCCTGTGGGCAATGGGGACATTTTGGCCCTACATACATGATGCGACATATACATTTGTACCCCCCTAACTGGATGCTGGCCTGTGAGTCAATTGCCTCCTCTTTCTGGGACAACCCTTGCAACACACACATCTGTGGATTAAACCTTCCCACCTTTCTTCCCCCCTAAACTTCCCTTCCCTCGTTTCCCTCTTCCCCTGAGGACCAACTCCAATTTGGAAGTATTTAGGAGCCACCTAAATATGTAAATCCTTCAAAGGCTGAGTGGTGTTTAAAAAAAAAAAAGTGGAAAGTGGGACAGAGAGGCCCCTCCTTTCTTCCCTTCCAGTCTTCATCTTCTTCTACCTCCTTTTGTCCTCCAGCCTTCTCCTCTCCTCTTACCTAGCTGGAAACACGGGCTGTGTATTAGCGATAAGGCATGGAGCTGATTCTTTCTCTTTTTTCTGAAATAAAAAAAGGGGGGAGAAAAGAGAGGCTTCATTGACAGACGCAGGTGACTCGGTAAGGTGCCTGCATTCTATTCAGTGCCTTGCCTCTGATCTTCTCTTTCATTGCCTCTCCAGCGTAATAGTTTCTCTCTCTCTCCCTGCGTCTCTTTGCTGCACCTTCGTTAATGGTTCCTACACACATTTGCTTTCCTTTTCAGACCCACGGAAGCCCAAGCTAGGAGCCTTAGTGGCGGCTGGGGAGTGAGCAAACCGCCCCCTTCAAACTTTAGATAGGTAGGTAGGTAGGTAGGTAGGTAGGTAGGTAGGTAGAGATAGATAGATAGATAGATAGATAGACAGACAGACAGACAGACAGACAGACAGACAGACAGACAGACAGACATAATGTTCTTGGAAGATGGAACAATGGCAAGTCTTGCTCTGGCACCTGTCCCAAAGAGTGTGACGTCTTTTCTTCCACACTGAGAAACTTTCACCTCCCCAGTGTTTTGGACTACAACTCCCACAATCCCATGCCGTGCAGGGCAGATGGGACTTGTACCATCTGGAGGGTCTGAGGTTTCATGATGTTCTCATAGAATCCCGGAGCTGGAAGCCATCTGGCCCTGTTACCCCAAAAGTTGGGAGGGTTTGAGGTCCACCAGCAGTGCCAGCATCTCCTTAAACAGGTGGGGGATTACAGCTCAAAAGGAGGCCTGTGAGAGGGGGGTAACGATGGGACCTTTTCACCTGTAACAATGGGACACCAGTTGAGTGTCGAAAGAATGTTTTATTTAAGGGATTTGCAGACACAGGCAAGAAATCACGCAGTCTCATGAACCGTACAAGGCTGGCAAAGGGAAAGGGGAGAAAGGTTGGATAGAGAGAGATTTGGGGTGTATGAGGTGATATTTACCAGTCCTGAAGCAGAGGATCAGGAGTTTGAGGGCAGCACAGAGGAACAAGAGTCTGTGATGCAGCAGGACATCCAATGTACTAGCAAATTGTCCAGGTCAGAGCTGGAGTTTAAATACTCTTTTTCCTACCGTGAAGGGGTGAGTGTTAATGGCTCTCTCAAAGGTGGTCTGGAATGGACTGATTGTCTTCCTGTGGGCGACGAAACCTTCCTGGGAGTCCTGGCAGCCTCTCAAGGTCTTGGTTGGGGTAGGTGAATGAGGAAGGTTTCGGTAGGAAATGCGCACAGGAAGGGTGCTTGCCTGCTGCACCTGGGCAGTCTTGTGGACTATTGCATTTACATGTCATGTCGTTGACAGGATTACTGGAAGTCTGTTTACTCTGGGCTTTCTTGCTTAATTCACCTTGGCCTGGCCATGCTGACCTAGCCCAGGCATACAACCAGAGGCCTGTTTGCCACATATGTCCAATTTTTAATATTTCGTGCCAGTTAAATGCTATTTCTTGCCATGGGTGTAAGGCGTGGTAAAAGTCCAACCCAAATCCAAGTATTGAGCAGCCCCCTTCCAATTCTATGAGTCTCTGAAATCCCATAATAGGTTCATAGAACCCTAGAGATGGACAAGACCCACAGGGCCATGGAGTCCAACCCCATTCTGCCACGCAGGAAGACACCATCCAAGGTTCCCCTTAGGGTCACTGCAGGTCAGACACAACTTGGGGTCACATCAACAGCATCATGGTTTGAGTCCTGGAGCAGGAAAGCATTGAGTGTTCTCCTCGTCCATATTTCTCTCCAGATCCTAAAAATCCCAGTCATCTGGTCTTACTTCTGGAAGGTTTCAATGAGGAGATAAAACCTGGCTGGCTGGAGGACGAAATGGCCAATGGAGCCTTCCCCTTGTGACTCTAATATAATACTTATTAAAGGGACCTTGGGAAGCCACTGTCAGTAGCCTGGCCTTATCTACCATTAATCTGCAGGGAAACAGATTGTGTTTCCTTGTTTTATACGGGAGAGTTATAGTGCTATCTCAGAGGGGGCTTTGCCCTTGACATTTCCAGCCGGCCTCACAATCGGTCCCATGATCTTATCTTCTCAGGGGGAAACAGCTTCAGACCCAGGCCGTGCCGTGCTTGTTCGGCTCTCCCATCCAGCAATCTGATCCAGCAATGATTTATCGATTTCAATAACCAGTTGCTCACTTTTTCTGTGCTGCGCGTGTGTGTTTGCGTGCGTGTGTGTGGTGGTGTTCGAATGCATCCAGTCCCGCCGGGGGAGCGACAGGCAGCCCACCCAAAAGATCAAGAGAAATTAGAAATAGCTGTAATTCTAGAAAGCTGAAAGGGGAGGCCAGCCTGTGGATTCCGCTAGGGAACCTTGAAGAACTTGTCCTTTGCAAATTCGGATAGGAGCTCTGATTTAAAACCTCCTGGGATGTATCCACACAAGAGAATAAAAAGAGCAATCGGATCCCAGTTTACCTGCCATGATTCTTATCCTATGCAATTCTGGGATTTGTAGTTCAGGGGAGTACTTGGAACTGAGCAGGTCGAAAGTCTCTTCCAACCATGCAACAACCAAAAGTCCCCCTCTCCAATCCTGCCTTTCAAATTTTTAAAAATTTATTTATTAAAAAATCTTAAACATACACATATGTTCATCGTTTAACAAATGCTAAATTAAGACAACAATTCCCTCCTCTCTTTACCTCTCCTGATGTCTCCCATTTATACATGTTTGAATTTACATTTATAGCTATTCCAAGTAACATCTTCTAATAATTCTACAAAATCTTCTACCATTATTCCTAAACGTCCATTTTTATCCTCTTAGTACAATAAATAAATATATACATAATAAATATATGCAAAGATATAGTCACATTCCCTCTTAATCATTAATAATAGTTATTAATTAGTTGACCTCTTTTAATAATAAACTCTGTAATTGGTTCCTGCTCCTTTTCAATCGTGCCTTTTAAGCAGTGTGGGTTGCCACCGACACAACTACCTCTGTGTTGCGGGATGTTGTGCCCCCATCCCAGGGCCCAGATGGGACCCTTCCCAACAGCCAAAACGCAGAGGAATGACCAGGACAATAATTAATGGCAGCCAGGGCAGGTGGAAAAGGGAGAGCCCAGGAGACTCAGGGCATTTATATAGCATGGACGCATCAATTAGGCAAACAGCTGTAGGAGACGCTGAGCCTATATAAAGAGAGACCAGAATGAGAGAAAGCGGTTGCAGCCAACCGTTCCTCTTGGAGAAAGCAGCCCAGTTTGCATTCCGATTCCTTGCTTGTGCTCCTAGAACCCTTGACCTTCACCTCGTCTATGCATTTGGCCACTGGACTGTCTCTCTGGATTTAGTGTGAACTCGGACTGCAAAACGGCAACTGGTAATTTGCTAGGAAACTAAGACCAACTTTGCTCCCCAGCTACTGATAACAGACTGATTAGACAGCTGCAAGCCTTGGCTGGCTGCTGGCCCAAGACCCTGGAAAAAAGGAGGATAAAGGAGAATGCATCCAGCTCTATTTCTGCCACTTTAGAAACTGAATGGCTGCACTAGGGGAGGCTGCACTGATTAAAATGTACGTTTTGTAGGGTGGCATCGGGAGACGTAGCTACAAACACGTCGCTGTGTCTCTACAGCTGTATCTTCCAATGCTCGGTCTCAGCTCTATCTTTTTTAATACCATTTTGATTTGTTTTTGAAGAATGCTTTCATCTGGTCTTATCTGTCGTGCGTTGCTTTGGGGGACCTGGAAGGCTGAGTGCTTATAAACTAACGTTTTAATAAATACAAATGAATAAAAATCCTCTTGCGGTTTTAGGCTGGCATACCCGGAGCTTAAACAGAGGAAGTGCTTTGCCCAACCTTGCGTAAGAAGGTTTCCAGCTCCGCCGTATGCGACCGTTTCTACCCACATGTGCAATTGCTGTTGGATGGCACCGGGACATGGCTCAAACCCAGTTCAAATGCCCAGGGAATGGCCTTTAGGGGATGCAATTCTTTTTTTTCCCTCGAGCTGTCTTCTTGAAGGAAAGAACGTAGAATTTTAGCAATGTTCTGTGTGCTGTGGGAAACTGAAAACTGCCTGGCTTTCTAAGACTCTTTGCAAATCAGGACTTGGTCTGTGCAAAATTTTCAGGTGGTATTTTTGCACTGAAGGTAGCATTTTGTGCACACACGCAAAAAATATCCTGCATAGAAAATGTTGGATTTTGCATGAAAAGAATTCATCTGCAAATTCTGAGCAGAATAAGTCCCCAATCAGAGTGTTATCTACATCGAAAATAAGGGCCGAGATCTTACATTGCAGAGGCAGATACAAATGCATGACTACGTATTGTCTCCTCCCCAAACCTACCATTAACAATCAGCAGCTCCTCAAAGATGTGTCCAGAAGAAGGTGATGAAAATGGTAGAAGGCCTGGAAACCATGAAGCCCTGTGAAGAGCGGCTTAGGCAGTGGGGTTTGTTTAGCCTGGAGAAGGTTTAAGCCATGCTTAAATGTTTGAAGGGATATCAGATGGAGGATGGAGCAAGCCTGTTTTCTGCTGCTCCTGAGACTAGGACACGGAGCAATGGCTTCAAACTTCAGGAAAAGAGACTCCACCTAAACATTAGGAAGAACTTCCAGAGGGTAAGAGCAGTTGGACCATAGAATATGCTGCTGCCTCAGAATAGTGTGGTGGGGTCTCCTTCTTTGGAGGTTTTTAAAGAGAGGCTGGGTGGCTTTGGTGGTCTCTTCCTGCAAGTCAGAATGTGGCTGGACTGGATGGACCTTGGGGTCTCTTCCAAATCTATAATTCCAGGATTTTAGGTTCTTTAACCATATTGTGAGCTGCCTCTGGAAGAAGATGAGGCATACAGTACATAAGCATATACAAAATATATGTTTAGAAACTAAATAAATAAACCTTTGGCCAAGGAAGGGCAGGAATAACTAGTTAATAAAAGCAAAACCTTTGAGGGGGTGAAAGAGTTTCCTTGCCAATAATCTCTGCCTTTGATTTTTATCTCCCAGATCAAGAGGGGAAGATCTTCACTCTTCCAAACAGCCAGAGGAGAAGCAATTTTTTTTTCTCCTCTTGGCATTGCATTACATCTGCATCACGTTTCCCCCTGCCCGCCCCTTCCAAAAAGATTGTTCCCACCGGTTGAACGTCATCTGTCGAAATATCACCCGCCACGTTGCAAAAACAGAATCTTCCTGGGGATTTGAATATAAATAGGGAGGTGCGGATGCTGAGAGGAAGATCAAGATATGTATTTTTAACACGTAGCGAGAAGGTTGGGAGGAGGGGATAAAAGAACAGAACAGGAGTATCGGTATAAATAGACTGATGACATCCAAAAGGAAGCTATAAATAAATAGGGAGAGATGGAGAAAGAGAGGTTTGGAAAGAGGGAGAGAAGTTAGGATGCTTTCTCTGGCTTCGGGGCTGCCTTGTCAAGGTGCACACTTTGTATCACACCTGTTTGTGTCCTTTGCCTGGATTTCATTGCGGGAGTGAAGAAGAAGAACAGGAGAGGGAAGGAGCTGCTAAAAATAAGCCAGCATGTGCATTCTTTGGACCAAGCGTCATCGGCACTTAATGATTGTTCACGGTGGGTGCGCGTGGAGAGGAAAACGTGCGCCGCAGCTTACCTTCTCCCCACCCCCTGGTACCCACACTGGCTCTTATAAAATGAATGCACATGCTCACACACACAAGTGTGCGTGGGATAAGCCACGCTCCTTCTTTCTACAAAGTTCTCAAGAGAGTGGAGGGGAAACGGGTTGCTCAGTTGCTGGAGTCACACACACACACACACTGAATTCTTTTCATGCCCAGAACTGTATTATGTACAAAGATGAGTGACACCTGGCTCAACCATAGTTCATGTGAAAAGGATCTAGTAGACCAGAACAAGAGTAAGCAGTGTGATGCAGCAGCTAAAAAAGCCAATGTGATTCTGGGCTTCATTAATAGGAGTCTAGGCGAAGTGTAGTGAAAGTCCCACTCTGTTCTGCTTTGGTCAGACCCCACCTGGAATAATCCTGTGCTCAGTTCTGGGCACCAAAGTTCAGGAAAGGATATGGAGAAGCTAGAAGGTGTCCAGAGGAGGGTGACCAAAATGGACAAAGGCTTGGAAACCGTGAAGCCCTATGAGGAGTGACTGAGGGATCTGGGGATGTTTAGCCTGGAGAAGAGAAGGTTAAGAGAGGACAATGCGGTTTCTGTCTTTTGGTTGCTGGAGCAACAACTCCACAGACAGCTCCCTTGTCAGACAGGCCCACCTCCTTCTGGAAGCTCCTCAGCGGTCTTGGTGCTGATGGTGCTGAAGAGCTCTCTAGCTAGATCGGGTCTCTTTGGTGATGTGCTTGCTCCTGCTGCTTCCTACCTTCTCCACCTTGTTCAGGGAAAAAGGAGACAGATGCCAGAGCCTGGTTGCCCCTGGAACTCTGGAAATCTCCAAGCCCGCTAAGGAACGGCTTAGAGAGTCAGAGATGTTTAGCTGGGGAAGCAAAGAGTCAGCGATGACCTGAGAACCATCTTGAGTGTAAGAGTTGTTTGACAGTGAATTAGGTTGTTTCAGAGGCTGGTGGACATTTCTTTGTTGGAGGTCCTTCAACAGAGGTTGGCTGGACATCTTTCAAGGGGGCTTTAGTTGTGCCCTCCTGCATGGCAGAGGATTGGGCTAGATGGCCTTTGAGGTCTCTTCCAAATTCATGAGACCATGAAATTCAGATAGTAAATGTGCTTTGGTGAATGATGGGTTCTCCTACGTTGGAGGTCCTTCAACAGAGGTTGGATGGACATCTTTCAAGGGGGCTTTAGTTGTGCCCTCCTGCATGGCAGAGGATTGGGCTAGATGGCCTTTGAGGTCTCTTCCAAATTCATGAGACCATGAAATTCAGATAGTAAATGTGCTTTGGAGAGTGATGGGTTCTCCTACATTGGAGGTCCTTCAACAGAGGTTGGATGGACATCTTTCAAAGGAGCTTTAGTTGTGCCTTCCTGCATGGCAGAGGGTTGGGCTAGATGGTCCTTCCGTGCCCTTCCAGCTCTACAATTCTAACATTTTGAAGGCACCAGGTTCAGGGAGAAGATGGGAGTAGTCATAACCAAGCTGAAAGGAGCAAAGTTCTGGCCCAAGGGAGAGCCGCTTCCCGCATTTCTCTCCATTTTAAACTTCAGGACAATTTCCTTGGGACAATTTATTTGCACTTATGGATATTGAGCTTCACTTTCTCCACTCACAATAAAAGGACAGAATACATTACACGTATCAATGGATCATATTCCAGCGTGTTAAAGAGATTAAAAATGGTGGGGACAGACGGTGGGGGCGGGTGGAAGAGGAGGGAATATTTATTTTTGTTGCAAATTGGAATGAATCATCTCTCCGAGACAAGCACTGGGGGAGAGAAAATATATCTTGCAGTAACAGAATCACAAACAAAATAATCAATAATCCCTATATCTTTGGGATGGGGGGGCGCCTTTTCAGATATGAGGTGGAACCTAATAAAGGATGGAGAGAAAAGAGTGAATACCAGGGCTTGTGTTTATTATTAATCATCGTCAACTTCACCTCTTCCTCATCATCCTCATCACGCAACTGGGACTCCAGAAGAGTTGTAAATTAAAATGCGTGCCGTACAGCTGTAAAAAAGAATGGAGCTGTTAAAAGTGGTGGAACGGTTTAACAGTCTGCAATTCAAAGTTAGTAGAAAGGGATTAAGAAGAGTGCAATCAAGACAACACAGCACCCTGGTGGAAGAGTCGGTCTCCCCAAAGACCACGCTTTGCCCATTCCCAGCTCCTGGATCTCAAGAGGGAAGGAGAACAATCTGCCAGCCTCAGTTACAGCCCAATTTGCTCCAAGACCCCCTCATTTCCTTGCTAGCGGTCGGTGGCATCCTCAGAACTCATCTCTGTCGCCATATTTCGAATGAGCTGATTGTCCTCCTGCCAGCTTTCTTCACCGTCCAGCTTTCACAACCATGCATAGAAATCAGAAACACTATGCCATGGATGACCTTGGTTTTTAATTCTGGTTTTTAATTATATCTATGCAGTTGAGGTTCTTATCTACTTTCTGCCCTTCCAAATTATAGTCTTTTTTTTCTGACCTGCTGATAGGTGGGGCTTAAACTGAACCAATGAGAACTCGAGAACATAGTCCTGCAGGAGACGTGTGAGATTTGGCTCTGTCCTTCTCATTGTCCTTCAAACATCCTTCCAGAAGGTGAAGCAGAAGACAGTAGGATGGTACCGTAGTAGGTTTTCTGAACTCCATCTTTCCCAGTTGTAACAGGTTCATTTCTGAGCCAGGTTCCAAGTGGTGGGTCTCCATATCTCAGAATGTTTTGAGGTTTTACTGCCTCCTCTGATGCTCCTCTTCTTTAAAAGCTCCCACTCTGTTCTGCTTTGGTCAGATCGCAGCTGCAATCCTGCATCCAATTTTGGGCACCCCAGTTCAGGAAGGATATTGACCAGCTGGAAGGTGCCAAAAGGAAGGCAACCAAAATGGCAGAAGGCCTGGAAACCCTGAAGCCCTAGGAGGAGTGGCTGAAGGAGCTGGGTAGGTTTAGCCTGCAGAAGAGAAGGTTAAGAGGCAACATGGGATCCATGCTTAAAGATCTGAAGGGATGTCACCTAGATGATGGAAACAGCTTGTTTTCTACTGCTCCAGAGATTAGGAAGCGATGGTTCCAAAGTACAGGAAGAGTGATTCCACCTAAACCTTAGGAAGAACTTCCTGATGGCATGTCTTGGGCCAAGACTGGGCTTCCCCAGGTGAACAGCAGCCTCAAACGAGGACAGGCAGGTGCTCGTCAGGCTGGGTCAATCTCCTTAAGGAAGGCACAGAGCAGCAGCTCCACACCAGGGATAACTTGTGTGTTGCTGGGCTTTACCTTGTGTTCACTAGACTATCTCACCTTGTTGCCTGCTGGATTTCTGGACTGTTTTGGACAATGTTTTTCCCACACTGAACAGGCAAGCTGTACTGACAGTTAGTGTCTCTGACTGTAAACTGCCTCCTGCTAGCCCTGAACTCTTTTGCCTGGCAGCAGACAGCCGGCCTGTGACATGGATAGAACAGTTTGATTGTGGAATCTGCTGCTGCTTCCATGGAGTGTGGTGGAGTTTCCTTCTTTAGGGGTTTTTATGCAGAGGTTGGCCATCTGTCAGGAGAGCTTTGGTGGTATCTTCCTGCCTGGCAAAACGGGGTTGCACTCAATGGCCCTTGGAGTCTCTTCCACCTCTATGATTCCACTATTCTAGCCTATGGTTTGAGTGATACATTCTGCCTATGCATCTAGATCAATGTTCATATATGTTTCAAAACATCTGAACCAGTGGTAGCAGGTTCATTTCTGAGCCAGTATCAAAGTGGTGTTTCTCAATTCCTAAGCCCCAAATTGTTTCTTTCTCCATTTAGGTACAAACTGGGGAACGTGCTACCATGTTCCTGATAAGAGGCTAACAACATCTGGAGGGTGACATGTTCCCATTCTCTGTTTCTTCAAGAGCAGAGACTTTTGTGTGGTGTCCCCCTTTCTTCGGATACTTCTACCAAGAGAACATCAGTTTGGAAAGTGGGACAGTTCATTTTGGTTGATCTCTGAGTGTTTTGACAGATGGAGATGAGATGGCTGGATCTGTGTTCTCATTCTTTCTGTCTTCCTTTCCTTGCTTTTTCCCCCCTCTGTGTTTATGATGTGTCTCACTGTACATTGTATTTGGTGTTTTCCTCTGATGTTTTACCAGTTGTTTTAATTTTGCCAAGCCCTTTTGAAATATGCATGGGAAAATAGTGCAGAAATATTTTTTGAATACATGTCTAAATTAGAAAAACATGATATAAATAACTTCCAATTCACAGGACCTAACTTTTGGAGAGATGCATCTTTCTGAGGAACACAGTTTCACAGTGAAACTCCTCTCCTATTTAAAGCTACTGTGTGCCCAGATGAGCACACCCATAATCCACAAGAACTGGCAGGGGGATGCCAGTCCAGTCCTAAGGCTTAGATGGGGTTACCAAGAGACGCATGGTGCAGGCAGTCCAAGGTTCAAAGGAAGAAAGTAGTCCTGAGCAGAGACCAAAGTAGAGAGGCACAATTAATGTGCTGGGCTCAGAGAGGTCAGACAGGGTTGCATGGAGGTTTGGGAACTGTTGTTCTGCAGCAACGGAATTGTCTGGGCTGAGCTAATTTATAGCTAGCAGCTAATCATCCCAGCTGGCCTCATTAGCTTGATGTCCTCTATTCAAAATGGGCCGGGGCATTGCCTAACCTTTTGCTCCCTGTGCTTCAATTTACTCACTTGGCAGGGTGAAGTGCCTCTTTCTTGTCTTTCTGATCTGCAGCTGCTGGCCAGGCTGGACTAGGCTCTGCCTCTGCTGGGGCCATGGCAGGACTGCCAGCTCCTACAGCTCCAACTGGTGCTGGTCATCCTGGTTCTCCTCCTCTCCATATTCATCCAAGGAGACCTACTCCAGATAGAACATGACAGGTCCAACATGCCCATAGCCCTCTGAAGAAGGCTTTTGGGACCAGAGGCCAATCTGGATAGATTCCTCATGGCTGGATGAATATCTAGATCAAAGATCCTCAGGGTGGGTCTTTCTCTTGCTCCTACCAACATCACTTGCATGTTTAGTGAGGACCCAAGAGACAAGGCCTTCTCCATGGCTGTTCCGAGGCTGTGGAACTCCCATCATTGGAAGCCAGGTTGGCTCTGTCTCATCTCTCCTTCCTTCAACCAAGACTTCCCTCTTTACCCAGGCCTTTGATTGACAACTACCTGGTGCAGAAGCTCTTTTTTAAACCGGGTTGTGTTGGATTTGGCTTTGCTATTATTTTTCTTTTTCACTTCCTTTCAAAAACTGTTTTAAATTAATGTTTTTCATGGACCTATTTGTTTAATTACTTTTTGAACTTAAAATTAAACTTAAGGATTTGGTTTTGACTCAAATTGTTAGCCACCGTGATCCCATATTGGAAGAAAAGTGATATATCAGATGTACAGATGGACAAGCAGATGGATGGATGGATGGATGGATGGATGGATGGATGGATGGATGGAAAATGGATAGGCAGATGGATAGATAGATGGATAGCCAGCCAGACAGACAGACAGATAGTTTGCAAGATCTGAGCAGCATTGTAGATAACGGGGGACTTGGAGATATCTCATTTCCAGAGTCTCCATAAGCCAACCTTGGCTTGATGGCAGTCAAAATAAATAAATACTAAATAAAGTCTTTGGGGAGCAATTAAAGTCTTGGGGCCAGCCTGTTGCAGCTCGAAGGAGGTGTTTATGGTGGCTGTCATGACAAACATCTGCAATTCAAAATTTACAATGGCATCCCTCCCACGAAACCACACATCTCGTTCCTCCCATACCCAGCCACGCAGATCATTCTCAGAGCTTAACAAAACCTTCCCACCCTCCACAGAACAGAAACCTTCCTTCAGTTCCGCCCTCTGGCTAAGGAATAAGAGAGTCGAAGAAGGAGTAAATTATACCAACCCCAACGAGTTGGAGGAGACGCAGAGCTAAACCCATAGGCTGAGTTCCACCCACCCATCCCGGTTCCTCCGCAGCAGCTGCAGTGACTGGAATAATGCGGTGATTGAAACGGTATTAAATATTCCAAGAGACTAATGCTGTGGACCGGCATATGAGATCAACCACTTGCAATTGTTTCCATAAGGCAACCGTAACTCTCATAGGTCTCCCTTGACGGGGGAGAATTTGTTACAGCAGATAAATTGCAAAAAAAAAAAATTAATAATAATAAATTAAAATAAATAAATTAAATTTAAAAGGGTATTGCATGTGCTGGAGGCTGGAAACATCCTATAAATAAATGTGCACCTTTGACCATGCAGCGGTGTGTCATTGAGAAGGGTGAACATGAAAGAGATGAGGAAAGTGTCAGCTTTGGATGCAATCCCAGCTCTCAAACCATGCTGAAAAAATAAAATTGCATGCAAAATTTCACTGCCATGTTCCTCGGACTCCAAGAAAAGGCACAAGGATTTCTCTGTCACTTCAGGTGGAGGAAAATAGTGCAACCAACGTGATCGAAGAACTGGAGCGACTCTTATGAGGAAAGGTGATGGCCTTTAGCTGAGAATAACAGTAAGAGGAGATGGATTAAGAAAGCTTTGAAACAGGGGTGGAACGAATATTTCACGGTGTTTGGGACATGGTCGAAACTGGGTTCCTCAAACGTCAGGAAACTGGTGAGGAGAATCCACTTGTGTCCATCTCACGTCCTTCTGGTGGGCTACCCATTGGATGTAATGGGGTACCCACTGTGTGAACAGAATGCTGGGCTAAATAAGCCACTAGATTGACCCACCATGTATCCTAGAGTTGGAAGAGACCCCCGGGGCCATCCAGTCCAACTCTATTCTGCCATGGAGGAAGACACCATCAAAGCATCCCCTTTCACAGACCTTCCATCCAGGCTCTGCTTAAAAACCTCCGAGGAATGAGACTTCACGATGCTTTGAGGCCATTCTATTTCAAACAGCTCTTACACCAAAGAAGTTCTCCCTAATGTTTTGATGGAATCTCTTGTCATGTCATTTGAATGCATTGTGACATGTCCTCGTCTCCGGCCCAGCAGGACACAAGCTTGCTCCTTCTTCTAAATGGTATCCCTTCAGATGTTTAAAGTTGGCTATCGTGATACCTGTCAGCCTTCTCTCCTCCAAGCTTAATATACCCGGTTCCCTGAACTGTTCCTTAGAGGGCTGGGTGATCTACAAGCTTTTCATCATTTTGGTTGCTCCCAAATGCAGGATCTTGGGTGGGGTTTCCAAAAGGCTGGAGTCAATCCATAATTGTGACTTGCATTTCCCTGGATCCCTGAAATAGCATCCCTGACAGCAGGGGAGGAGTAGAGGAACCGAGCGCTTTGGTTTTGGGGACATTAGAATGAGGACATCTCAACCTTCACCAGAGGTCCTTCATCCAAGAGGCACAATTCTGAGAAAGGAAATCCAGTGAGATACGCGGCTGGGGTGATGTGACCTCCTGTTGCTTGATAGATTCCTCTAAAAGCAGCAACATCAACACCAGCTGGGAGCAGGAGCAAATCAGCTTGTGGAGAAGGAGTCCAAAGTTTTCCAAGAAACACATCACGGGCGTCTCTTCCCTCATCATTGCTGCATTGTTCTCAGATCTGAGCAGGTGAAACGACAGTTGGTTCTGACCCCGTTCGGCTCCCTCGTGTGTCTCGGGAGGCCGTTTTTGGGGCTCCGGTTGCCGTTAATTATATAGCAACAGACACAAATAGTTTCTTGCGCTGTAGGAATCGAAGGGAACACAAGGGAAGGCAAACTGAGCGGGAACAATGGGCTGACAAAGACAAGGAAAGGACACGCAAACACACACACACAGCAAGACAATAAGAGGCAGCCCAAGGCAATCCGGAGCAGTGTGATGGAGAGACAAAAGAATGTTGTTTCTAGGCTAGGAAGGAATCAGATCGTAGAAAACAGGAGATAACATGCTGCTTTTAGGTCCTCTACTTAGAACATTTGCAGGGCAAGCACGGTGCACTGCTTTGAGTTTTCAACTAGGATTCTGGAGACAAGAGTTCGAATTCCCACTCAAGCCAGGAACTCACGGGGTGACCTTGGGTGAGTCACACTCTCAGCCTCAGACAAAGGTCACGGCTAATCTCTGGCCAAGAAAAGCCTAGGAAAGGGAGTGCAATGGAGTGGTTTGCGCACGGAGTGTTGATTCGAATCCTAGAGGTAGTGTCATTTCAGGGCACGCTGGGGTAGAGCTGCCGTTCTACATCCGTATACACATATATTGGGTGATGAGCTAGAAATAATGGACGGGAACCAAGAACGGAAACTAGGCCACTGGTTTCAAGGACCGGGGAGCCAATTTGAGCAATTAATGAGGTGGCCTGGCCATTGCAGCGGCTTGACTCCGGAGCTCTCCGGTCCCCATGTTGCATGTGAGCTGGTGCGACGCGGCGACTGGCGCTGCGTGAGAAGGGGGAACAGGGCAGGGAGCGTGCCACCCCGAGGGGCTGCGCCCTGCCAATTATTTCTGTCAGACGTCTGCCAGCTTCTTTGCTCCTAAGTGATTCTGACAGCTCTTGAGGAAAGGAGACGAGGAGCAAGGATGAACTCCACCAGCAACCTCCTCACTCTCATTCCCAGTCTCTCTCTCTCTCTCCATTAAGAGACAGAGCCAGGCGGAGGCAAGACTCTCCGCCCCATAATGTGCACACCTCCGGAGCTCCCAAGGTCCATAAATCTTTGGGCTGCAGGATTTTAAATCACAACATTTTATTAAAGGCCAACTTGGATGGAAAAGGTTAGTCATTAGTTGACATGTTCAAGTGGGAGCCGGGCATGCATGAGAGACAGAAGGAAAAAACAGAGAGAGAAGACTGTTGAGCACAAAGAGGAGACCATGTGATACAGTTGGACTGCGATGCCCATCACCTGTTGGCTATGGGACAATGGGAGTTGCAATCCCGGGGAGGGCCACAACATCATTCCACCCTGGAAAAAGGGGAAACCAGTACGTCTTCCAATGTCCTAGATCAGTGGTTCTTAACTTGGGGTCTGGGGACCGTTGGGGGTCCACAAAGCCCTGACGTTGGAGACCAACAGCTGTGGCAGCAACAGAGACTTGCCCAAAGTCACTCAGTGTCTGAGCCACGATTTGAATCCTCACTTCCAGAAACCTTTAATGAATAAATAAATATTTGACTATTTAAGTTAGCAAAGAATTATGTCCCTAAACCAACCCACATTGGCATGACAGATATTCCACCGAGATCCGTATTTGCATGAAACATTGAAACAAAATCTGATCTGGTGCACAATTCCTGGATCCAATGGGGTAAACTCCAGATTGGTGGTTGAAGGAAGACAAAAAGAGGAATCTAGCAAGCATCTTGAGTTATAGCCGATTTCATCACACACGGAATCTTTTCCCACGGAATCTTTCTAAAAGTAGGTTTGGAATTCAGCTCTTTCCAGAAGGACCTTTCAGTGGGTGGAAAGTGGAGATCCAATTCCTCACCTATTTTTCATTCTTGAAGGAAAAAATGTGTGATTTTTTATATTATTATTTTTGGTGGTTTTCTTCCCACTGCAAGAAAGAGCTCAAAAAACAGCACCCTTTTGCAAAGACGGTCGAATTTCTGCACATAATTCACTCAAAATTGCTTTGTGCAGAAAACACCCTTTTCTTCAGAGAAAATAGGAGCGGTCTAAGAAGAAAATAATAGATCTGCTCATGAATAATGTTTTCTGCACAGGAAATGGTGGTTCGTCTGCAAAAAATATTGCTGTTTTTTGTGAAGAACAACTACGCACAAATTCACAAAGTATGAATTTTGTATAGAATAAGTCACAAATGGTGTAGATTCTCATCTGTCCAAGATTCTCTTGAGTAGGCTTTCTTGAAGTGTGGGTTTTTTTTTACAAAAACTATTTTTAAGATATTTCTGAATGTTCTTTCCTTCCCTAGACTTGTGTTCCTTGCTTGTGAAAGAGAGAAGGGGAAACATTTCTGCCTATCTCTTTGGCCGTGCAAAAATCCATTTGTAAAAACAATTTAATGCAATATTTAAAACAAGCAAGCAAACAGATAAACACTGTGCAAAGAACAGCAAGAGCAGAAATGGCTCAGATTCCACATTTCCAAGAAAAAGCGTTTCAGCTGCTGATGGATTTCAGCTCCAGCGACAAAAGGATGGCTCGGTGGGGAAAGCCGGCAGCCCGTAACTCCGGAAGGTGGGTGGCAGAGTTTCCAAGACCCTGAACTTCTCTCCTTATAACAAGAAGATGCTCCGGCGGTCCATAAACAGAGAGGAATTCGAGGACGAAATCCCAGCGGAACAGCGATGCTACCCAAGCGTGTTGTGAGATCCAGATGTTGACAGCAGGCGCAAAAAACATTTCTCAGTGAGAGAAGGTGATGCACAGTGGGAAAAGACAGGAGAGAGGAAGATCACTGACTTTCTCTTAGATATCATGACTTTCCTCTCGGGCATAGGTTGCCTCTGAATTCACCTCCCGGCCCTTTGGGTTAATTTTCCCACAGTTCTTGCAGTGGAGGAACACGGAGCTATTATATAGCTTCAAAGGCAGTGGTCTGTGTGATAGTTTCTGTGATAGCAGAGCAATGAGTCCATTGCACAGTTTGGATTGTGGCTTCTGAACTGAAATGCCCTCATTTACTTTGCTTTTTTAATGGGTTATGTTTCTAGATGGTTTTAATTTCCTAGTATTTTAAATGCTTTTTAGCTTTTGTATGAAAGCCACCATGGTGTAGAGATTTGAGTATTGGACTGTGACCCTAGAGGTTGATTCCTTGCTTGGCCACGGAAACCCACTGGGGGACCTCGGGTGCATCACGAACTCTCCGCCCCAGAAAACCCCCTAATAGGCTCACCTTAGGATCACCATAAGTTGGCCATAGCTCGAAGGCATGCATTTGGCATGGTGTCGTGGTTTGAGCATTGGACTGTGACCCCGGAGACCAGAGTTCGATTTCCCACTCAGTCAAAGAAACCCACTAGGTGATCTTGGGAGCATCACACACTCTCAGCCCCAGAAAAACCCCTGATAGGCTCACCTTAGGATCACCATAAGTTGGCCATGGCTTGAAGGCATGCAACAATAACAACAAATACTCTGGATTTTATGGCTGGCATTTGCTGAGGCTTTACATCATCTTAAATGGCTGTCAGGAGCACCCAACACATGTGAGGTGTACCCAATGCAGAGCAGCGGTGCCTGATGGGCGTCAGAAGTACCCAGTGGGCATCATAAGACCCTGACGAGCCTGAGAAACACCTGATGCACCTCAGAAATGGCTGACATACATAAGCAGTGCCCAATGTACGTCAGATGTCCCTGAGGTGCATTAGAAGTGCCCGACCCATATTGACAGCACCTGATGCACTTTGGAACACTCTTGCCAGGGCCCAGGTGAGCGTCTCCAAAATCCACTAACCGAGCTCTCTTGCATTTCCGTCGTGTTTAGCTACTTTCAGGAAAACACACAGGTTTTTCCCATGGAAGTACAGGAAGCTAAGCTTACAACGGTTACTGGAGTTAACGATTTACAATACAGATTAGGTTAGATAGTGGTACATACTTTTACACATGCGCAATGCCCATTGGTGGATTCTCTGGATCTATGCCTCTCTCAAATTTCCAACTTTTGCCAAGGAAGTAACTTCCCAGAGTTTGACCCACAGCATTTCCACCTTTCCTTCCTTCCTTCTTTTGCTTTCTTTCTATTCTCTGAGCATCCCACTTAACACTGTCCAGGTGCCTTGAGGCCATCTTTTCTCACCCTCTTTGTTCCCTTTTCCCTTGGCTGAGATTCCCAGAGCCTTTGACACGCAACCCATTGTTAACCACAGTTCCAACCCGGGTACCCTAAAGCTCATCCATAGCCAATCACTTCTTGGTTGCTGTCACTTCTAAGCAAACAGAGCCATGCCCTGCCAACCTGTCCAAATACCCCTTTACAGCCACCCTACAGAGAGTAACCAATGTCCAACATTGAGCGTAGGGTTGCTTGTAACACACAATATTCAGACACACCTCATGTTACATTAATAGCTTATTCCACAGCCATGCACAATTGTGGATTAGCTTACTATTCCTGTGGCATGGAGCACACCTGACATGACCGCTGTGGATTCCTAAAGTTACAAAATGTAGGCTGTACTGCAGGCTTTTGACCTCTATCCATTCCAAGTCACCTTGAGACCCAAGCCAGAAAAAGAGGCAGGATATTAATGCTATTATTATTAATAACAACAGCAGTAATGCAGATAATGACCCCCTGCTGCCACCCCTTGCATGCAGGGTCCTCCATCAGCTGCAGAGCATTATGGGATTCCTTTCCCGCGTGTGGGGAGGGGGGAGGAGAGGTGCCCGAACCAGCTCCATCCAGCGCAATGTGCTCCCTTGCCCGGCTCCCTTCCATTAGTCATGCTGTCTCGTTTTCTATTAGTTTCCTTCAATATTTTATGGGGGCTCTTTCCCTTCAGGTAGCAACAATGCCGGGGTCAGCAAAATCCAGCCCCGCGCTCTCCGTGCCGGCACCGCGGCTGCTGTAGATTATTTACCAGAGCGTTATTATGGTTCGCTTGGCTTGCACAAAGCGAAATGCCCCTGTCAGGTCCTCTCTGCATCAAACACACACACACACAGAGAAACTCCCATAACCAAGGATGGCATCACAAGAAAATCCTACCCACCCCACAGGGAGGCGCCAAATGCCACCCTTCCCTCTGAATGCCCACCTCCATAGGGATGGAGATGATGGACGAGATCCCACATCATGGTCTACGTTGAACGTGTCAAAGCTGTACCCTTGTTGCAGAAGCACAATGAAACTCTGTGAGTTGTGAAGAGGCATATCGGCGCTGCAGTGGGCATGCTTTGATGCCCATCTGGCATTTCTGATGTGCTTTGGGCACACCTGGTTTGCATTAGGCACCTCCAGTGTGCTTTGGGCACTTCTGGTACACATCTGGTACCCTTCCAGTGTTCACTGGGCACTTCTGGTGCGCATTGGGCACTGTCATGCCCCCTCCACTTTGCAATGACGTAGAATTGAGTCCATTGACTCAGACTCAAGTCGCTTTAATGACTCAGCTTGGACTCGATTCAGCAATAAACTGACTTGTGTATTTTTAGTGACTGACTTGCTGCCCTTGGGTCAGTAACGTAACCCATTCATCTAGAAGCTTTATGACTTTGAACAACGTTTCCATCTCGTCTGGCTCAGCTCCAGAAAGGGGAAGTAAAAAGGAACCTATTCCCCACTTCCAAAACTGCAGACAATTTTATGCCCATTGACACAAAGACCTCCAGCTTGGAAAAAGGGGAGTAAGAAAGTCCTGTTCCCCACTTCCAAAGCTTGTAAGGAGGAATAAATTTGTTTTCTCTTGGGCTGAGAGAGTGTGATTTCTCTCAAATAATCCAATGGATTTGCATGGCCAAGTGGGGTTCCAAAACCTGGTCTTTTGGAATCCAATTGGAACACTCAACCCCTCCTCCTCTTCCTCCTTCCTCTTGTACTTATGTGCCTTCAAGTTGTTTCTGACTTATGGCAACCCTAAGGCAACCCTATCATGGGGTTTTCTGGGGCTGAGAGTGTGTGATGCACCCAAGGTCACCCAGTGTGTTTCCGTGGCCAATCGTGGAATGAACCCAGGTCTCAATGCTCAAGTCAACTGCAACTTAAAGCAACCTTGTCCTAGGGTTTTCTTGGCTGGGTTTCCTCAGAGGAGGTTGCCATCATTGTCTTCCTCTGAGGCTGAGAGAGTGTGACTTGCCCAAGGCCACTCAGTGGGCTTCCAGGGCTGCGCACAGATTTGAACCCTGGTCCGTCGGACTCCTTGGGTATCTCTCAAACTACAGAAGCACTGACATTCATAAAGACGAGAGATTTAAACATCTCCGCTTCGTAGGCCTGCATTATCCAATGTTGCCAAGCCTATCCGATTAGATTTTTCCCCCTCCTCACCCCCAGTGCTGCCGTCTGCTCCACACCATTGTAGCATCAGGCATGCATGTGAGCATTTTTGTCCCCATTCTCACAATCCCTCCTCCTCCTCCTCCTCTTCTTCTTCCTCCTTCCAGCTCTCACAGCCAAGAGGACGCACGCCCCGGGAGCAAAGAGCGGGCACCAGGCCAATGCTGTTCTCTGGTGTGTTTTTTTTAAAAAAGAGAGATCCACTTGGCATGAGAACAAGGGCACACTGTTCCCTGTTAATCCCTGCTCCATGGCCAGGGGATGAGGAACATGGGAGAGGCTGAACGGACTGTGCGTGTGGATGCGAAAGAGACAGAAGCATGTACCTTTTGGTGTGCCAGCTTTGCAAAAGCATGGCACTGCTCATAGCTGCTGAGTCACATCTGGAGGCATCCAGAGGTGGGTTTTTTTTTATTATTCCTACTGCAACAAAACAATTTGTCTGATACGTGGGTGCGTTGCTGTCTGGGTCTTGCGCATGGATGGTGACACACACACCTAGCCTCTCAGCTTCCCAAGCGAGGAAGAGAGATGTTCTCTTCTCTGAGCCAACTCGCCTCTGGTTCCTGGTGGGAGCGCCAGACCAAAAGAACAAAAGGTCAAGAGTTCGAGTCTGGCCTTTGCAACCCAGTGCACAGCCTTCAATGCAAGGAATCTTTAAAAAAAATTAAAGGAGTGTGTGATTCTCTGCCTTCAGTTTGCCTGTTGACTTACGATCACCCCATGAATTTCATGGAGTTTTCTTCAGCAAGGAATGCTCAGAGGTGGTTTGGCCACTTTCTTCCTCTGAAATAGAACCGACCACTCCCGGGTGTTACTGGCAGTCTCCCATCCAAGCATTAAGCAGGGCTGAGCCTGCTTAGCTTCCAAGATTAGGCAGAATTTGGGGCCATTAGAATATTTAAGCATTTGTTGTTGTGTGCCTTCAAATTGTTTCCAACTTCTGGTGACCCTCAGGTGAACCTATCATGGGTTATTTGTGGGGCAAGACTTCTTCAGAGGGGGTTTGGCCTTGCTTTTCTCTGAGGCTGAGAGAGTGTGACTTGGCCAGGGCCACCCAATGGTTTTCCATAGCCAAGTGATGACTCGAATCCTCGTGTCAGAGGGTTGCCACAAAGGTTAGCCTCCTCTGCCATGCTAGTCATGCTTAGCTGTGCTGTGACCATATTGTTGTGTTCGCCTTGGTGTTCGCGTAATGGGAGAGGAACCCTTGCTGGAGCATTCGAACCAAGGTCATTCCAACCGACTGGTACAATCTGGTGTTGTGTGGGCATGGAATGTGAACAGGAGAGTGTTGGGAGGGCTGCAAGGAGTTCTTAAAATCAAAAACTTGCATTGCATTGTCAGTTCTGGCAAGAGCATTGTTTGCCTCCTGAACCTAACCGCTAATAAAAAAAACCTTCCCAGATCTGCCCATGAGGCTTGGCTACTGAGTTAGGGTAAGAGAGGACCTGACACCTGGTCTCCCAGTGTCCTTCCTAGTTCAACACTCAAATCATGATACCATGCTGGGCCCCTATTTAGGTGTGCAAGTTTCCAAATTCTCATCTGCATGCCATTCTAAAAACAGGCTCCCCAAGCAGTACCCTGAAAGCATCTCCACATGGCTGGGATCCCAGCAAGCATAAGCATTGGTATTTTTGGTAGACATTTTAAGGCAGTTTGGTGGAGGAATCAACTGTGACGCTTTCCCTACAAGGTCTTTGAGCAATTCTATCCCATCTGCCACCCTTAAGAGTAATGTATTTTTGAGAAGCACAGAAATTTTGAATCTTCAGGGATTGGGGAGAGAGAAGGATTGGAGACGAAAAATTAAATACTCAGATGGTTGGGGCTGCTCATGCTTGGTGTGGGATGCTGGGTGTTGCAATCCAAAAAGGGACTTTTCTAAACTCTGGCCAGGACTCTGAGGTTGTTTTGTCCCTTCTAGTGCTGGCTGTAGGATTCTGGGAGATGTAGTCCAGAAAAAAAAATGGAACTTTGTGAAACTCTGGTGCTGGCTGTGGGAGCTGTCCAAAACTCTCCCATGCTCTGATAGTAGCAGTATGATTTGGGGCATTAAAGTGCAAAAGTGACGAGGAAGTTCTCCAAGCCCCAGTGTGGTTTGCAGGATTCTGAGAGCTGTAGTCCAAAAAAGGATCACCCCATGCTCTGGCATGAGCTACAGTGTTCTCGGAGTTAATCCAAAACTAAAGAGGAAGTTTTCCAAGCTCCGGTGCCGACTTCTGACATCTTCACCTGCTACATCGGAGCAATGAGATAACCTAGCTGAGAAAGGACAGGATCAATGGAGACCCGGGGATCTGTCAGTTTGCATTTCATCTGAGTGGGTTTCACTCGCGATGCGGAGACGGCAAAGGAGGAAAATCCATCCGGGCGCTTGCGAGGCATGAATGGAAGGACTGCCAAGCAAGCCCCGCGTGCATTTGGTAAAGATATCAGCTCCCAAATCCGCCTTCGGAATTTCAAAGCGTGGAGTTCCACCCATAGCTCTCGATAGGTGAGGCCTGAAATCGAGAATCATATAGCTATTGATCTGGAGGAGATCCCAAGAGTCACCGAGTCCAACCTCCTGCCAGGGGCAGGAATCTGGGCTTGCATGTCTAGAGGCAACATTAAAGCAAAGCAGAATTAAAAATTTCAAAAGGAATACCAGAAGCTGCCTTAGACAGAGTCAGGCCATTGGTTGGCGTAGGTATATATGGTCCATATTGATGGAAGCCAGTTTGCTGTCCGAGTTTGGGTGTCGGAAGGCGACTCTGGGAGACCAGGGTTTGGATCTTCACTCAGCCATGGAAACCCTGCAAGGAGCCTTGGAAGAAGTCACACTCTCTCAGCCTCAGATGAAAGCCACGGTGGCACATGTCATCTGTGCACAAATCTCACCAAGAAAACCCTGTGATAGGTGTGCCTTTGGGTTGCCATAAGTCAGAGATGACATGAAAACATCACTTATTGCGATTTCAGGCAGGGGTCTTTTCAATCTTTCTTGGACATGCCGGGGACTTGAATCCAGATTTCTCCAGTCTGGATTACTTCAGAGTCAGGATGGCTCAGCCTCACTCAGAAAGGGAGATACCGTCTCCAAATGGCCCTTATCTTTCACATACCACCATTCCACATTAAAAAAAAAATCCCTGACTGTTTGCAGGTTGTATGTCAAGGATACATGCAGTTTGGAGCCCTTCTTAGACTTGCTAGCTTTCTACAGGCAGGGAAAGCTGTTGCATGGAGGAACAAGATGTGACTTCTTCCCCCTGCAGGATAAAGGCGCTTGATTTGGGTGTGATTTGAATCCCCTCTGAATTTTCCTTGCCCAGTATCTCAGTGCCTTGCTTTTCCTACCCTGATACGGTTGCTAGCGTCGGAACAGATATTTAAACATCTCTTCCCATGTCATCCTCTTTCTCCTTGCCTTTTTGCGGTACGCACTCACAACCCTCCACCGGCAGGCCTGTGGACGGTGAGCAAGATGTAGCAATGTGGTTTGTGTATCCTACTAAAAGATATTTAATAAATATGCAAATAGGTCTCTCCTCAGGCAGGTGAGCTGTTGGCGCGCAGGCATGTGAGAGAGAAAGGGAGAGGGATGGAGTTAAGTATTAAATCTATTTGCTGGCAAAGAGAGCAGAAGGAAGTGGCAGAGAACGCTGGAGAGGGAAAGGAGAGGGAGCAAAGCGGAGAGGCAGAATCCGTGCATCCGGGGCTTAAAAGTTGGCAACAAAAAGTCCTTGATGGTAAGAACAGGTTGGAGTCACCCTGGTCCATGTAGACAGAAAAGGTTCCTGCATCCCTAAGAAGGAAAGACTTGGACTGCTGGAACAGGGGGCACTTTATCAAGTTTGGCACAGAGTTGGAATTCCCAGCTGCCTCAACAGGAATTGCTTAATGTCCCTATCCAGAGAAATCAGAGTCCCCCTCTATTCCGCTCTACTCAGACCTCACTTGGAGAAATCCTGGCTCCAGTTCTGGGCACCACAGTTGGAGACGAATGGTGACAAGCTGGAAGAAGGACTATTTGAAAGACCATATCTCCCTATAAAAACCTGCCAGAGCCCTCAAATCTGCAGGGGAGGGCTTTCTCTTGGTCCCACTACCATCCCAGGACACAGGAGACATAGAGTCAAAAAGCTGGAAGAGAACCCAGGGGCCATCTAGTCCAACCTCCTTCTGCCATGGAGAAATACACCATCAAAGCCCTCCCTTGGTCAGATGGCCATCCAGCCCCTCTTTGAAAACCTCCAAAGAAGGAGACTCTATCACGCTCCATGGAGGCACCAGCCTATTCCATTGCCAAACTGCTCTTTCCATCAGGAAGCTCTTCCTGATGTTTAGGTGGAATCTCTTCTCCTGAAGTTTGAATCCAGGCCCTTGCAAGAACCTTAAAGCATCTCCTCCAAGGTGCTGAACCTATTTGGAGGGACAGAGTTGGCAGTGCTGGGCTGGTGGCTCCCATGTCATTTGGGATGGTGAATCCATTCCAGGTTTTAGTGTGAACTTTAAAGGACCTTGAATTTGCTCTCAATGCCCTGGATTCTAATCTGAACTTCAAAGGAAGCTATCCAAGGGGCTGAGCTTCTTTTGTAGCCTGACAGAACCTTGTTTGCTCAGTACCTTGGACAGCTCCTTAAAATTTCAGATTAAAGCCTGGAGAAGATGCTCCGCTCCCCCATCCAGGGAGCCCCCAGCCATCCCCGTCCACAATATTGCAAAGCAGGGACCCAGACTTCCATCCAAGCATCTGACGGATGTTTGTTTTTCCAGCGGGCACCTGGCTGGCATTTTCATCCTTAATTACTGATCCTTTTTTAAGAGAGGCCTTGTTTTCTCCCATTGCTTCTCCTTCTCTTTGAAAGATTCCAGCTGTAACGAGATCAAGCTAATCCGTTCAGCCGCTTGGCCCCTGCGACGGGGGTGGATTTCGCTGGGCTCGGCCGGCCCACCAAAAACGTCATGCTCTGCCCAGCCTGGCCGCTGCCCACCGGGGGAGGCTGACCCCTTCTCTGGGCATGAAACAGAAGTTGCAAGACCTTTCGATGGGTAATTAACTGGGCCCACCCAGAAATAATGGAAGCCGCGGGAAGTAGGAGCAGATTATTGACTGGACAAGAGAAAAGCCCTCTGAGCTCCGAACAAGAGGAGGAGAAGAAAGCGGCAGGTAGAAAACTCTAAAAGGAAAAAGAGGGGCTCTGGCTGATGTTGAAGGAGAGGCTGAGAGGATCAAACGCTCCTTGGAACTCAGAGGGAGGCGAGTTCAGATCGTAGTTCAGGCAGGGGGATAAATGTAAGAGTCTATCCATACCGGCCCGGCATTAAAAGGAATTGGCCAAAGCCAGAGCAGGCAGCTTTTGGGCACCATGGCATACAGTTTTCAGCCAGTCTTTCTATAGGAGGGATGGATTCTGGAGCGATTGGTAAGCCAGACCTACAGCCCTTCCGTTCTTGCTGGACTGCAACTTCCATCATCCCTGGCATGCACCACCAGGGACATGAGGAATGCCGGGATATGAAATCTGGCCACATCTGGAGGTACAATGCAACGCTTTGGGATAGCACTTGGATCTCCCACGTCCAGCTCCAACCACTCCTCCACGCTGCCTCCATGTTTCCTTGAAGATTTGCGCCTCTCCATGCCTTCCAAAACACACACTCACACGGAGGCAGACGCTGCCGCACACATCCGACCCCCATGCATTTTAATAGACGCATTTTAGCTCAGCCGCTGCCATTCTCACTCCGAGGAAAGAAATTGGCCATAAAGATGCGATTAACAGCCCCCTGCTTATTTTCCCTTTAAAAAGAAAATAATCAGCCCTTGCACAACATTTGAGTTACAGCAGGCCTCCCGAAGGCATGGGGCTTATCATTCTGATAAGGTTTAAGGGGGGAAAAAATACAGCTGACACGGCCCCGGCTGCGCAGATGACATGGGAATTTCAATAGCAGAAATATCTGTGGGTTCGGAGGTGTGGGGGCTTTTTTCGCGGGGTGGAGAGGGGCAGATGCAGCCCATTTTATTACTGTTAGGGATCTCCAAGCACTGTGATGTCAGGGGAAGGGGCAAACAGTGACTCCACTGCGGGTTTTAGCCTGACCTATAAAGGATCCACCCCAAGTGCTGAACTTTCCCTCCAAATTTTTTTTTTTTTTTAAATCTCCTTTTAAATAGATTTCTTGCCTCCTTTAAAATGTAGGGAGCTGGGGATGTTTAGCCTGGAGAAGAGAAAGTTAAGAGGAAACACAATGTTTAAATATTTGAAGGGATTTCAGACGGAGGATGGAGCCAGCCTGTTTTCTGCTGCTCCAGAGACTAGGATATGGAGCAGTGGCTTCAAACTCCAGGAAAAGAGATTCCACCTAAACCTGGGGAAGAATTTCCTGGTGGTAAGAGCAGTTCAATGGCAGAATATGTTGCTTTGGAGCGTGATGGGAGTCTCCTCCTTTGGATAGGCTGAATGGCCATCCATCAAAGGAAATGATGGTGTCTTCCTGCATGACAGAAGGGGCTTGGGGTCCCTTCCAGCTCCATGATTCTATGATTTAATGACCCTATGATTCTAGGCCAGCTATGAATGTTTGGCCACGATGCTAGGAAGGACTCCAAAACCCATCAGCAAAGGCTCAGTTCATGCTAGGGTGGGAGGAAGGTTGGAAAGATGGAAAGAAACGCATTTGTGGAGGGAGAAGGAAGCGGCGCAGAACCACACAGGGCCGGTTCTTTGTCAAAACAAGGACTCCTCTCCAAGATCTGAAAAGTTGGCCAGGATCATTTCGAAGCCTTAAGTATTTGGTTAGAAAAGAAGAGGCGACTCCGCCACTGAGACAGGTGCTCCATCAAAGCTCGGGGACGCTGGCTTGTCTCTATTTACGGGGGTCTATCACACCATTATGCTGAGTCCTTTGCTTTCCGTGGGCTCTCAGGCTTCCAGTCGTTAGAGGTAGTTATCTCTATGCAATTTAATTAAAGTCTAGTGTTTAATGACACAATGTGCTGCTAATTATTTCTCGTGGCTTGTCGGGAAAATTTCTTTTCGAGTTCATTTCTCTTCTTCTTTTTTTTAATACACCCCCTTTTTTTTTCTTTCCTTGCAACAAAGCAAAAAAAAAAAGTTAATTACATTGATCATCAAATGAAAAGGCAAGGAGGATGAATGAGTAACGAGGTGGGGTGAGAAAATGGGGGGTTTAAAAGAAAGGGGAGAGGCACAGTGTAGGTAGACTGTGGTTCACAACAGTCGGGGGGGAAAAGGTGCGATGATTGCAAGGTTGCGCGTCGGTGGCCCACAGCCAACTTTTTTTTTTTGGAACAAAGGCGGTGGAGCAGCACCGAAAGTATGTTCCCCCATTGCAGTTTTCTAGCAGAGAGGGGGGAAAAATAAAAACCCCAAGATGGTTCAAAGCCACATAATTGGCACTTTCCAAACCAATACACAAACTGGCAGACAATTATCTTTCCTTGTCTTTTTTCCCCCTGCCGTTCTCGCCATTCTGCAGTGCGATTCTCGAAACAAGTGAGCAAAACGAGAGCTTGCAGTGTCCATAAAGGGATGTTTGAAACAGACAAAGGCATCTGTTTGTGGAAGCCACTTGCACAAAACAATGCACCCGTTTTTCTCAACGCACACACACACACTCAAAGAAAACCTTGCCAACAAAAATGGATGCGGCACTTCATGTAGGCTCGAATAAATGGGTGTGTTGTTTTGCTGTTGTTTTTCTTATCCTGTCTTAATTCAAATTTTGGATTTTAGAGTTGTAATTCTGTGGATTCTCCATCTTTGGAAGTTTTAGAAATGCTTTGATTGTGTCTTCTTGCACGGTAGAATGGGGTTGGACTGGATGACCCTTGGGGTCCCTCCGAACTCTATCGTTCTCTGGCTGTTTCATTGCTTTTTCAAGTTAATCTCTTCTGCTTTTGATGTTCCGTAAGTTGCCTTGAGTCCCAATATCCTTGATTGAATAATTTGTGGTCTTTCTCTTTTCCTACTGCTTTCCTCCTTCCCAAGCATTATTGTCTTTTCTAGGGAGTCCTGTCTTCTCACAATATGGCCAAAGTACGACAGCTTGAGTTTAGCCGTCTTGGCTTCCAGGGAGAGTTCAGGCTTGAGTTGCACAAGGATTCCGTCATCTGTCTTTTTTTGGCAGTTTAAGATATCCGTCGAACTCGTCTCCAGCACCAAATTTGGAATGTGCTGATTCTCTTCCTATTAGCTTTCTTCCAGCTCTCTTTGCAACTCTTCCAGCTTGCAAAGAAATTGGAAGTACGAGGGCATGGACAACTCAATGATATATCTTGACTTAGAATCATAGAATCATAGAAATGTAGAGTTGGAAGAGACTCCAGGGGCCATCCAGTCCAACCCCCTGCCATGCAGGAACACCCTCAAAGCACTCCTGACAGATGGCCATCAAGCCCCTGCTAAAAAACCTCCAAAGAAGGAGACTCCACCACACTCCGAGGCAGCATCTTCCACTGCCGGACAGCCCTGACTGTCAGGAAGTTCTTCCTGAGGTTCAGGTGGAATCTCCTTTCCTGCAACTTGAATCCATTGCTCCTTGTCCTGGTCTCTGGAGCAGCAGAAAACAAGCCCTCTCCTTCTTCTTGTCTAGTTCCTGGATAGCTGCCTCTCCAAGTCCTCATCTACTTCTTATTTCTTGACTGTCGTCTCCATTCTGATTAACAGTTGAGGCTAGGTATGGCTCAGCATAGACCAAACTCACGGACCTTCTACAGAAATCCAGGTCAGAGAAAGGGATGAGATGCAGGAGGGGAAAATGGTGTTTTGTTTGGGGTTTTTTTTCAGTGCTGTGTACTCCTAATTAAAGACATCAGCCCATCTCTGGAAAGCAAATTAGCTCTCTCCCACTTAACTGAGCAGGGTGGTTTAGCAATAAGGAAACGCGGCAGGTGACACACTTGCCCATGATCTCAGCCCCTTGGAGGCCGAGCTCACTCAAGGAAAGCTCATTCCGATGCGTCCCCGGCCGGATACGAAAGCTTGCGGTCCGGTGGTGCCGCGTTGCATTTGGGAGTCCTTCTCTGGATGCCATTACATCTGTTGGGCCTGCGCAGGGAAGATGGTTGCTAACACAACGCCGTGTTAACTGCAGCTGCTTATTAGTTCTCCCCTGTGAAAATGAGCACGTGGAAGAGGGAGGATGGCTCGGGCACTGGGCGTGGAATGGATTGCATGGTCCCTGCGTCATGCATTCATTATCGTGAAAGTAGACTAATGAAAATGCCCTGGCTGGAGACAGAGTAAAGAAGGGATGCCACGTAGAGGAAGGAGAGGGCTTGTTTTCTGCTGCTCCAGAGACCAGGACAAGGAGCAATGGATTCAAGCTGCAGGAAAGGAGATTCCACCTGGACCTCAGGAAGAACTTCCTGACAATCAGGGCTGTCCGGCAGTGGAATCTGCTGCCTCGGAGTGTAGTGGAGTCTCCTTCCTTGGAGATTTTTAAGCAGAGGCTTGATAGTCATCTGTCCAAGGGAGTGCTTTGATGAGTGTTCCTGCATGGCAGAGGGGGGTTGGACTGGATGGCCCCTGGGGTCTCTTCCAACTCTACATTTCTATGATGCTATGATTCTATAAGGGATGGGGTGGAGAGGCTGGTGGTTTGATGGCATGGGTGAGTGAGGGGGGAAAGGAGCCCTGGTGGACTGCTAAAGAGAGAAGCACCAAGAATCATGGAGTTGGAAGGACCCCCAAGGGCCATCAAGTACAACCCCCTTCTGCCATGGAGGAAGACCCCATCAAAGCCCTCCCTTGGACAGACGGCCATCCAGCCTGTGCTTAAAAACCTCCAAAGAAGGCGGAGATGCCACCACACTCCATGGACACAGCAGCAGATTCCACCGTTGAACATCTCATACCATCAGGAAGTTCTTCCTGATGTTTAGATGGAATCTCTGTTCCTGTCGTTTGAATCCATTGCTCCATGTCCTAGTCTCTGATCCATACCTGATAAGATGTTAGGAAGAAAAGAGTTTAAAGGAAGAAATAGTAAAAAATAATAACTTGTGGGTAGTCCAACTTAAAATAAGTTCAGTTTGCAATAAGAAGGACTGAATGACAAGGAAGCAAATGGTGAAGATTTTGTGCTTTCATTTTGTTGATATCTTTTAGGTTAATGGATATATAGATAACGGATATCTAAAGATCATAGGATATAGGTGACGATTGGATATTTACGATATTGATAATTGGATATTTACGATATGGACAATTGGGCATATGTGATATGGGTGTTAGGATTTGTGTGATATTGGTGATTAGATATGCATGATGTGGACAATGGGATATATGTGATATTGACGATTGGATATACGTGATATTGATGATTGGATAGATGTGATACTGACAGTTGGGTAATTGTGATATTGATGATTGGATAGATGTGACATTGATGATTGGATAGATCATAGGATATAGGTGATGATTGGATATTTGTGATATTGATAATTGGATATATGTGATATGGATGATTGGACATATGTGATATGGGTGTTAGGATATGTGTGATATTGGTGATTAGATATGCGTGATGTGGACAATGGGATATATGTGATATTGACGATTGGATATACATATATTGATGATTGGATATATGTGATACTGACAATTGGGTAATTGTGATATTGATGATTGGATAGATGTGACATTGATGATTGGATAGATCATAGGATATAGGTGATGATTGGATATTTGCGATATTGATAATTGGATATATGTGATATGGACGATTGGACATATATGATATGGGTGTTAGGATATGTGTGATATTGGGATTAGATACGCGTGATGTGGACAATGGGATATATGTGATATTGACGATTGGATATACATATATTGATGATTGGATATATGTGATACTGACAATTGGGTAATTGTGATATTGATGATTGGATAGATGTGACATTGATGATTGGATAGATCATAGGATATAGGTGATGATTGGATATTTGCGATATTGATAATTGGATATATGTGATATGGACGATTGGACATATATGATATGGGTGTTAGGATATGTGTGATATTGGGGATTAGATACGCGTGATGTGGATAATGGGATATATGTGATATTGACGATTGGATATACGTGATATTGATAATTGGATATATGCGATACTGACAGTTGGGTAATTGTGATATTGATGATTGGAGAGATGTGACATTGATGATTGGATAGATGTGCTATTGACTGCATGGAACAAAGAATAACATGTAAAATCAATGAAAATTATGTTTAAGAAAAATAAAGTTCAGACTAAAACCCAGAACGGATTCATCTTCCCACTTTCCTGTGCTGAACCCACTAGCTGGATTTACATCTACCGTGTGAGCGCCTGTGACAGGTGGAGACGGAGGAAAAACCGTCCTTCGCTGCTGAGTGATTCTTGCAACCGGGCCCGGCGAAGGCTCAAGCTCGGATTTTCTGCATGCGAGGCAGGTACTTTACCATTGAGCTATGGGGACTCTCCATTCCAACTATGGGAGTCATACATTTCCAACGTCAGCCTAGTTAAAGTTTAATACAGCAGCAACTCTGTTTGTATTCAATAAACCCGGCAAGCGGGGAGGGGGGAGCAGGGGTAGAGGAACGCGATTGGCAAGCGTGGATTTATTGGAGAATATGAAATCTTTACAGGATAAAGCTCGTGTGGGGAAGGTTGGGGGACTCCTTTGGAAAAAAAAAAGATAATTCTCTTAAAAAACGAAAAGGTGGGCGGGGGTAAAAGCGATTCCGTCTGCAAATCCAGCACTTTGAAGCCGCGCAAAGCTCCAGAAGTCGTCTCCAGCCCACGCAAGCCTCCGACGTGCTCCGCCGCTATTTATCGTCTTGCAAATTTACAAGCCGGAGTATTTTTGTGGCATGCAAAGTTTATTTGCTTTTAGCGCATGTAAACAGTAGGCAAAAGCCCAAACCCCCAAGGAAGAGTCTCGGATAAAAATACAGACAAAAAAGGCTCCAGATTTTGCTACCAATCTGCTCGGCTTCTAAGGAGCAATTTCCATGAAATGTTTTCGTGCCGGTATTGTCAGCTGCGCCGCGCACTCTATTTCAAGCCCGAGCCTCGCTGACAAAGGAACTGCATGCAGATGTATGCGAATGGGGCTCCTGGGCCTCCCCCTCATGCCCAATAGCATCTAGGCATGCGCAGAAAGCCAGGGTAAGAAGTCCATTTCTCAGCTCTGGTTCTCCCATCGTTTCCATTCCTAACCATCTTAAAAATTCAAGCAACCTGGTTTTCTGAATTCTTCCTCATTTGACTGGCAGCCTTCAATATCAGGTCAAGGGCAGCACATGGCAACCCTATGAATGAGAGACGTTACCATCAGTGGGCATGCTCAGGTCCAGAGGAGGGGGACCAAGATGGTCAAAGGCCTGGAAACCGTGACGCCCTCTGAGGAGCAGCAGATGGAGCTGGGGATGTCTAGCCTGGAGAAGAGAAGGGACAAGATAGCTAATGTTTGAAGGGATGTCATATTGGGGGATGGAGCAAGCCTATTTTCTGCTGCTCCAGAGACTAGGACATGGAGCAATGGCTTCAAACTTTGGGAAAAGAGTTTCCACCTAAACATTAGGAAGAACTTCCTGATGGTAAGAATAGTTGAACAGTGGGACATACTGCTACCTCCCTGGGGTGAGATGGAGTCTCCTTTTTGGAGGTTTTTTAAAGAGAGGCTGGACAGCCTTCTGTCATTGTCTTCCTGCGTGGCAGAACTTGATGGCCCTCGGGGTCTCTTCCAACTCTAGGATTCTTTGATTTTATGATTCTAGCCACCTTCTACTTTGTTGTCATCGTTGTTATACGCCTTCAAGTTGTTTCCGACGTACGGTGACCCTAAGATAACCCTCTCACTGGGTTTTCTGGGGCTGAGAGTGTGTGACATGCCCAGGGTCACCCAATGGGTTTCCATAGCCAAGTGGGGAATCGAACTCTGCTTTCCAGGCTTGTAGACCAAGGCTCAAACCACTACACTACGCTGTCTCTTTGCCTTCTTCTTTACCAAGCACGATTCTCTTCTCAAATGAGCCCCACCATCACACGATTTGTCCAAAATATAAGTCCCAATTGAGTCCTCTTGGCTTCTAGAGGGAGTTCAGGCTTGCTTTGCTCTAAGACCCGTTAATTTGTTTTTTTCCGTAGAACTTTCCTCCAGCCCCACATTTCAAAGGAGTGGATTTTCTTCCTCTCAGCTTCCTTCGCTGTCCAGCTTTCACCACCTTGTGTAGAAATCAGAATATGACGCCATAGACAATCCTGACTTTGATATTTAATGATATATCTTTACCCTTGGTAGTTATGACCTAAAGGTCATCTTTTTTTTCTAGTTAAGAACACTCTCCCTTCTTGTGCATCATGGGTTTTGAAGTCAATATGCACATACATCGCACTGTTTTGTGGCTGTGACGTACATGAATTAATCTCTATGAGTTTTGTCGCCATGAAATTCATGCTTCATGCACCTTGGCTATTTTTTTAAAGTGCTGATGTGCAGGGTCAGTGCATTATGGGTTTTGTAATCACTCTGCCTCCAGTGCAACATGGGCTTTGTGGCTGTGACTTATATGCAGTACTTTCAATACATATGAGTTGTATAATCACAATGTTCATAGCTTACGTATCTTGGAGTTGTTGTTTTTTGATTGTAGGCTTCATGGTCAAAATGTCAATGCCCACTTCTTTATAACTTTTTATAAATAGGATGTACATCCTTGACTCTCACTGCATCATGGATTTTATAATCATCACATTCAACAAACACTGCATCATAGGCTTTGTAGTCAAAATATGCACCCGCTCTGTGCTATGCTTCATAGAGAAGATGCGCATGCTTCATCCCCGTGGGTTTTGTAAGCACAATATCCTCACTTTATGCCTGCTTCCGCTTGCCTTTTGTCCATGCAACTTGCAAGTTTTTGCAAAAGTTGCAAGATTCTGGGAGTTGTAGTGCAACAGAAGTGGACTTCCGCTTGCTCTGCTCATACTCTGATTTCCAAGGGGGCAATTTTGGGGAGGGGGGAGCAGGGCGGAAACTTATCAACAACATTTCTCAGCAACAATAGGAAAGGAAGAGGCGAGTCCGCAACCTTTTAAATGATTAAGCAGGAGAAAGAGAGTGTGGCTTTGAGAAGCACTTTGCGTTCCTTTGTGGATCTTTAATGAACCTTTAAACGTGCTTTTAAAAAATGGAAAGGGGAAAATAAAAAGCCCTCATTAAGGGTTTTGGCAGATTTGATTAGTGGCTCTAAAAGACTTCTAAACAGCCATTTAATTGGCAAATCCTTGGCAGCCTAGAGGAAAAAAAATATTTAGGAACACAATAAAAGGATGCCTTTCTCTCTCTCTCTCTCAATCTCTCCCCCCCCCACATGCTTTCCCATCTTCCCCAGGCTGCCTTGCGGAAGTCACTGTTCCCTCACGCAACCTGTCCTCTGCTTGCCAAGCGACGGATGAGGATGGAAGGCTTTTGAACACAAGATGGATGGCCTGCTCCAAAAATAATGGTGCATCGAAAGCCGAACTGACACAGATTCCTGCATGTCCTGCTTGAAACGGCTGCTGGCACCTCCTATTGCAGTTGCAGACTTGCAACCTAGACTTACGGATCCAAACTGCTCCAGTAACGGTATGGGTTCACTATCGCGGCACTGTTGCCGTGGTTGTAAATCTCCCTCCCCACAAATGCCACTCCAAGGAGTCTCTTGGAGCAATGCAGGTCCGCTCTGGTAGATATTGGGGTGCGGACGGATGATGTTTTCACCCCCTCCTGCCAGCAAACAAGGGCTGCACTGATCAGACGCAAGACCCCCTGTTGCAATTTGAAAAATCAACAAGTAACTTAACTAGTTATCAGTGATTTATTCCTTTCTGCAGCAACCAAGGCATAACTGGATCCTATTTGATCAAGGGAACCCCCAGTCAGCTATGGAAACCCACTTGGGCAAGTCTTGGGCAAAGCACACTCTCTCAGCCATGGAAGAAGGCAATGGCAAACCCCCTCCAAACAAAGCTTGCCTTGAAAACCCTGAAATAGGTTCTCCATAGGCTCACCTTAAGTCAGAAATGATCCAAAAGCACACAAGAACAACAAAGATTGGAATGATCTTCTTGTTACATATACGATAAGTTTTTTCTTCAGTGTGTGAAATGATAATAAATAATTCCATTTCGTTCCAGAAGAGCCAAGGTGGGAGCTCTGTCTCAAGCACAGATGGGATCTCGTCCCCACCTTGCTCTTCCAAATCCTGAGCTAAGCCTTCTCCAAAGAGAACATTAAGCTCAGCATTTCTAATCAATAATGTCAGCCGAGCAGGTGGTGAAAGTACTGACTCATGCATTCAATGCAATGACCTTTTTCAAAAAATAATTTCTCCGTCTCGTGTTCCTGATTTTCATCATCTGCACCACATTGCAATGTGTCGGATTGGAGGGGGCGTTCTTAAATATAGATATATATCTATTCCAAGGGAAGAGGAATGGTCAATCCACTCCGGGTTTGGAATGGTTTAGAAGAATTCCAAAGTGCTCAATCTATATCAGGCGGTGTCGTGCCCTGTTCCAGGACTCGGAGAGGACCCTTCCCAACACCCAAAACGCAGAGACATGAATGGGACAATACTTACAGCAGGCAGGGCAGGTGGAAAAGGGAGAGCCCAGGAGACTTAAGGAGCATTTATATAGCAAGGACGCATCAATTAGGCAAACAGCTGGGGAAGGCTGACAGCCTATATAAACAAGAAGCCATCAATGGAGGCAGCAAGCCTCATGTTTGGATCCCTTGCTTGTGTTTTTGGAAACCTTGACCCTTGCCTTGTGCACGGACTTCACTTCTGGACTGTTGCTCTGGAATTACTACAGACTCGGACTGCGGAAACAATGACCAGTGACTGGCTAACAAACTATTATAAACTTTGCTCATGGCTGCTGATAAAAGACGCTAATTGGAGAGCTGCAAATTTTGGCTGGCTGCTGGCACAGGACAACACCTCCTTGTCTACTTAGTTATGTGTGTGTAACTAAGTAATATCTCCTGCCCCAACACTCCCATGGCCCATGGTAAGAACTTGCAGGAGGTCTGTTCAGCTGCTGATTGGGGCCACAAGGTGCAGGAGGTATCCAAACCCTTCCCACCAGTGAGCAAGGTTGCAACAAGGACTTGCAACAGGAGTTCTGATTGTTACCGCTGGTTGTTTGTGGGAAAGGATTGGAAACATCACCCTCTTTTGGAAGCTAAATGGACCTCTTTTGCCTAATCTTACTACTGGCTCTTAGGGTGGGCTGGGAGGACACTGACCTAGTCTTAGAGTAAGAGCGCATCGTCTTACTAGATACAAAGGAGTTATTGATCCATAGTTCTAGATTTCCAATCTGTAATTGAATTCCAGCCACTCAAATCCAGAAGTGTTTCGTTTGCAGCCTGAATCTCTCTTAGAAGAAATTCTTTCAAGCATCATGTGTGTGTGTCTGTAGGCATGTATAAAAAAAGACACCATGCATCACACATTAA